>JAYKAV010003243.1:805147-946634 GCA_035582835.1 Phoebastria nigripes
ACACAAAACAAAAACCACAACAAACCTTTGATAACCTTTATTTTGATAATGTTATGATCCACCTTCAATGTATGGGAGTCTTAAGCCTTGCTTATCTGCAAAGTTGAACCTTAAAAAGTGCTATGCAGTTTTCTTCTACTCTGAGTATGTCAATTAGTCTGTCTTAAAAAGGGGGATTTTCCTTTTTAGATGGGTATTTTCTAAGGGATTTTCCTTTTTAATTGACTTTGGAAGGAGTTAACTGTGTGTTTTGAGCTTCCTTATCTGTGTTCACCTGCTTGAGTATGTTGTTAGACTGCTTTATTACTGAAACTTTATGCTGATATTTTTTGTTTATAATTCAGAAGATCAGGTAATGGAAAATAATCTAGTTACTCCTCTCTAGATGCCTTTGGGGATACTTGGAAAAACTAATTGTAAAAATGTGCTATAGTATGAATCTTGCTGACTTTCATTTGATTTTTTCATTCGTTAATTTGAGACAATGAAGGAGAACAAATGTTGCTTATGTAAAATGAGACTGAGTGCAGAAACATGGAAAACATGCCTATTCTTGTGAGAGGTGTGGTGTGCAATAGCTTATGATGAGGTTGAAGAGCTGTTATGACTAAGATGGATGCTGCCTAATACAGGTCTGGTAGAGCTACTGTTTCTGATTGTGTATTTCGTCCCTTCACCTTCCCTGCTACTTCTCCCACCACTGCAGCACTGTCCTACGTTTTCCCTTCACGGGGGAGGAAGAGTTTATGGGGGAATACTTGTTGACAACAGAAGCATGCTTCCAGCTGGACTCTCATGATAAAACTCAGAAATATGTTGCAAAAATGCACTGCCAGAAGGGAAAAGGGGAAATAACAGCCTCAGGAACTATCCTTGGGTTGTGAACTGTGGCAATGTAGATTGCATTGCAAAGGGTTATGTGTCTGTGGCTTATGACAAGTTGGTAATTATAAACTGAAGGTAACTCAGTGCACTGTTTATATAATTTCTTGTTAAACTTGTCACAGATATTCACTTGAGATGTGATTCTGTTTAGGTTTGGCTTTTTCATCATACTGTATTCACATTGTTTCCTGGTTTTCTTATGTTTGGGAAAAAAAATAATCAGAAAGCTTGTCCTAGATCAGGCAATAGAGGCATTTTTTTCAGGACCAGAATGCAGGCATAGATGTTGCTATGGGTTTGGGAAGTCTTTTTGGGTTTGGGGTTGGTTTTGGTTTCTTTCCTCCTGAAGTATGGCTCTCCATATTTCTTTCAAATCAGACGTAGGTACATAATAATGAAAACTGATAATGTTTTAATTGCCAGGCACATGACTAAAAATGTGTGTCAAAAATTGCAGCTTAAAAAAGTCTCTGGATGAGCTCAGCAGAATGGTTCACAGATTATGCTAATTTATGTTCACTCTAGAGGGTATCTATGGCAAATTGTCTGATTATAAAAGTAATTATTAAACTGATATGGAAACTCTCTCTACTGTGGTAGCTTAAATTTTATCCTAATTTGTTTGATTTTCATATCATTAAATCTACAACAGTATTTAAAAATCATTGGTACAGTAGCCCTGCTACAAGTTTCTCTACAGCCCTATGCATTTGAGTAATGATAAGCAGTGAAAAGCCCAGAGTGGACAGATAGTTTCTATTTCATTGTCCCCTTCAGTCCCATCACATGTCTCTGAATATAGGTGCTTGCTACTTGACTATGCAAGGAAATTAAGTATGTATGACTGGATTTTTGAATCTACAAATTAGGTATTACAGAAGTTGTGCTACCCTTGCATGCAAGTTGAAAAATGGAAGAAGGCAAGGAATTTATTTAGAGAAAACAGGCAAATATGTCTGAAATACTTAAATGAAAATATAGAGATATTTTATCAGGAAATTCAAAATTTGGTCACTGTGAACATGACTAAATGTAAGCAGGTGTGAATAAAGGGGGATCTCTGAGACACAAATGTAATAAACTTTTTTGATGGTAAATAGTGAAAAAGGATTTTAGTGGCAAATATTTTTGTCTGTTTGCTGGACCTCCCAGAGCAAAAACTTTCTATGTAGTTGAGAAGAAAACCAAAATATTTTTGCATTGTTTTTTGTAAAGGCTTGTTTCCATCAGCACTCCATAAATAATATCTGCTTGAAAACATACTGACTTAAGCATTGAATTTTGTGTCTTTCTATACAAATGTTGAAGAATGCATGTATTGGAAAAGTAGTATAGCTATTCCATTTTGATACATCCTAAATTGAATAATAAATGGTATTTTTCTTGGATTTAAAAAGGTAGAAGATATGAAATAGAAGATATGAAAATAAGTAATAACAAGGTATAAAATGGAATGTATTTAGTCATTAATATCCCTGACAATCATGGAAATACATAGTCTAACTTGAGACTTGTGATTTGTAAAAAGGGATACAGAGGGTACAGATCATTCTTATTTAGTTTTGGTTTGTGTTTAAATGCAGTTCTCTCCCTATTCTGTCATAATAATCAGTGAATTTCTGTTGATGAGGTCAACAGGGACATATTGGTAAGCTTAACAATGGACCTGATTTCCCAGTTCTAAGCAGGGATAGAGGGGAAGGTATTCTAGTGTTTCCCCAGTAAGCTCTTCCATTTTATACCTGAAATGAAAATTACAGCCAGCTAGTGGTCAAGCATGAATTAAATCTTTGTCATGTAATATCACATCTCTTCAAGCAGACGTCTGAAGAGAATACCTAGTATTTTTACCCTTATTTGAAGGCCAGCGATCAAAATCTCTATTGAATCAACTAAAGGAGGCAAACTCTATGCAGAAGATCTCCAGTTCTTAAGTAATCAAACCTAGTATCTTTTAATAGATACTTTTGGGGGATTGTCATATTCACTTATAAACAGTGAATTGTTCTAGGGGTAGCTTTGGGCTAAACAGTATGCCTTCAGAGTAGGTTTTCAGAAGGGCCTAGTGTTACTTTACTTTGCTCTCAGTGAAGTTAAATGGGAATTTTTATGCTGACATTTAGAGTTGAATTTAGGAAAGGCTAATTACTTCTGTGCAAGGAGGATTTTCAGATCAAATTGTCAGAACAAACCATCAGTACTTGGAGTGAATCCAGTCCAGGGTGACTGCACCAACTTCTGAAGAGCCTTTGAGGCAGTTCTACTGAATGACATTAATTTAAAAAGAAACTAAATATTAGAAGGGTATTGATGAATGTGGTCAGATTAAAACGATGCAAAAACTAAAAGTATCTTCAAAGGATCATCCATGGCTAGATTCAGTCGTCATTACTAAGTCATTTAATACACCGTTATGTAGTGGTCTAGACTAAATTGAGAGCATTACCAAGAGTTACCATAGCGTAGTATCTGACATACCACAGTTATTTCTTTTTACAAAGGAGACCATAAGTCATGAAGAACAGTCAAATGCTATAGCTAAAAAGTAGATGCTCTTCCACGTTAGTCATTGGCTGATGATGTAAGCCTGTGTGTAGAGTTGTTGTTAAATGAATGTTTAAAGTTTTGCCTCAGATTATTACTGACATGTCAGCAGAGGCTGGTATCTCCATTCTTGGTGCTGTTTAAAAGTTGATTGGACAAGGCACCCAGCACAGGGTAATGCCAGGTTTTGCTCTGGTTTGAGCAGGACATTGAACTAGGTGAGGTACTGAGGTCCCTTCTAACCTCACTTATTTCAGGAGTCTCTCTGATTTCAGTCATTCTGAGTATATATCAATGAGCCTTGATGGAACTGTTCCAGAGGCACTTCCGTTGATAAAGATATTTCAGACTGCTCAAGACTTTAAAGTAATCTATTTCTACATGTTTCTGTCAGCTGTTTGAGAAGAACTTGTATATCCAAAGGATGCTCTGAGCTTTCTGTTCTAAAGGTCAGGAATAATAAATATATATTTTTGACAATTGGCACTTTAGAGAAAAAAAAAAACAAACAAACAAAACAACACAAAAAAAACCCCCAAACATTTGGGATCTTCATATGTGTCCATAACTCTCTCAATGCCTATAGTGTGGTGGGGTTTTTGTTGTAGTAGTTTGACTGTGAGAGAAGGGGTGAGTGAATAGCTGGGGCGAGTTTTGTTTTGCTTTCATACTCTGCTATCCAATGCCAAATCACTGTAGCTTTGGATGATGTTTAAAATGGAGTGCAGGGGGGAAATAAAAGACGTTACATTGGAGGGGAAAAATAAAAGAAATAAAGAAGTTAGGTCACTTTTAAAATATAAAATACTCTTTTCGTTTAGGAAAAAAGTAAAATTTCAACATTTCAAAAGAAAATTGTAGGCTGATTTCTGCCCCACACCATGGAAACAATTTCAAAAGTTTAGTTGAACTGTTGAATATATTCAGTTGCTCTAGATAATCTTGRCTATTTAGAACATGCTCAAAAAACTTCATGGATTCCTGATATTTAGCTCTTCTAAGTTGAGACTATGCCTTTAATAAGCAAAAATCAGTTATTTTGCATATGGTATTAGAAATAAGAAATAAGCCAATACAGAATAAAATTAGCTGGCTGTAATTTAATAATGTGAATTGTTTTTTCTTTGTGTGAATACTTTGAAACACTAACTTGAGGGTCTGAGCATTCAGACTGATAAACTGCAAGTACTTTACATTGCAGAAAATAGGAAACCATGAAATCTTGAAAATACTTCTTTGGATAAATAAATCCTTTTGTCTTAAGTGGAGCTGGCTGTTTGAGGGCTGCAAGCAGCAGACCAGCTTATAGGAGCAGACCCCCCCAAAAAGCAGTTTTATGACCTGGAAACAGCTTTCTTTGGGCTTTTGAGATGAAAAAAAGTTTTACATGCAGGCCGAAAATCTGGATTCAGTACCTAGCTCTGTTAGTGACTTCATATGACCAGTTTAACTTCTTTGTTAGAGTAATTTAGAAGAAGAAATGTCTCAGATTTTGTCACACAATTGTTTAGAAATTTGAATGTAGTCTCTTTTAAGATGCTGTCAAAGTGCAAATTGTTATTTAATCAATATTTGTTATTGTGAATAACTGTACATATGTACAGGTCAATAAATACCTGCTTCTGGAAAATAGTGTTTTGGTACATCTGGAATATTTTACTGAAAGTGGAAACAAAAAATACCTAATATTTAAAAACCAAAAGAAACAAAAAATCCCACCTGATTTAGATTAGAAGTTTGTTTAAAGCACATTATTTCTATCTGACTCCCTAACCATATACTATATTTTCATTTTAAATTCTCCATGAATGTTTATCTGGCTCTGTACTATTTGTACTTCTAAAAATTTTGTTGGTGTAAACAGGAGTCTTGGCTGTGTGATGAATGAAGTATTGCAGCTGTCTGAGTAAGAAATTTCAGTGGAATCTAAAGATAGACTTGTCTCTTGTATCTATTCTTTGGCAGAGAAAGAGGGTGATTGACGAGAAGTACAGTATATGAAAGAACAGTTAAAACAGACACACTGACATTCTAATACAGTGTCTCATCGGGTGATGTGGTGTTTTGACTACATGGCTGCAGCAGGTCTATAATTTAAATGCCATTAATGGCACAAAAAGCAATAGCATGGAGACAGGAATACTGTAAAATCTCTGAGACTGTACTTACAATGCAGATAAAATAGCCCTTTGAACTCGTGGTGCCAAATGTTGTCCAAATTTACCATTCTTCCATGAGGAAAGCAGTTTTTGTTTTTGTGGGGTTTTATTTCTTCCCCTCCTCCTAGCACAGACAGTCATTTTCTGTTCAGATTGCTTGGCTTGTGTCACTACAAAGATCCCAGGCGAAGGGAGGCTGCTTGTATTTTGCCTAACTCATGTCCCATTCACACATTCAGTATAGAATTCGCTATTGTGAATAGTCACGACTATGTTTCCTTTGTGCTCATTGGCTTTTGAATATGCTTCTTTATACTTTTACTAGAGTAGCACACAGAACTAATTTCACTAGAAGCTATTGGTGTTTAGCTGTAACAGAGTTACACATAGTCCTGTGACTGCATCCCGGTTATAATATCTCATTTGTTTACACTCAGCTGTTGTAATGTTCTCTGCCTTTTAGACTTGTTGTCCTTTCCCTTGGTCTCCTTTTTTCTTTTCTTTTTTTTACCCCCATTTTAAATTATAACTGACTTTGTTTTGCTTATTGAACTTAACTGTGGGTAAGCACATGTTTCTGTACCCTCACAGAAGCCAAACGTTTAATGCACCTTAGTGTAATGTATGCTGTAATTGTTTGCCAAATTGGAGTGAGTTTTTCCAGAAAGAGTTCCTGATCTTTGAGAACCTCGCAAAATGTGTACAATGTTATTTGCAAAGCTTTTTTTAAGCACATATTTCAAAAGAGGAGAAGAAATGCTGTGTAAGTGAAACTTGTTTAAAGTCCTCTGCTGTTTCTAGCAGGAGACTGTTGTAATAGTTGCATTATTTCTTTATACTGATAGAATGCAAACAAAAGAAGGAAGCCTTTGTAAATTGCACTTAAGCTTTTCTTTTTCCTTTAAACTGGTTCATTGTATATAAGTCTGGTACTATACCACATATATACTAGATGTTTCCAGTTTTGGCGAAGTGGATGGACTCTTTTCAAAATATTCACGCAGTGCTAACAAAGTTTAAATCCAACTTCTGTGAAAAAATCAAAACTAAATAGAAATAGTTGCTAAAGGGATAAGTAGGGGGTTTCATAAAAGCTGACTCTTTATAGTACAAGCCTCATATTCTAAGTGTGGTAAATGTGTGCATGTATGTATGCCTTTCTTTTCTCACTTAAAAACAAATCATACCTAAAATTCAATGCATGTTCCTCTGCTAGAAAATATGTGACGTGGATCTACTTTATATTGAAGGTAAAGAGAAGTGAGGAAAAATAAAGCTACTGCATTAATTTAAAACTTTAGATCTTAGCAGAAATTATCTATTGAGAATTATCTTTATCTGGTATCTGTCATGTGTAGCTACGTCTTTGAAGCAGAGTCTTTCAAATCTGTGATCATCAAAATGGCTTTCTACTGATCCTGTGCATTCATATAACAACTCAGGTTCTTCCAAAATCTAGTACTAGAATGTGCAAAAAGAAATCTTATGACTGCTTTGTTTTGGAAGGAATCTTGATCAGAACAGTCAATAAAATGCAAAAAGGTACGTTGGCCAAGTGAAAGCAATTGTATGCGTTTATTTGCTTCTGAATATTAGTGAAGAAAGATTTCACTTAAACCACTAGGCATGGCTACTACCATCAGTACTTTTTAGTTTTGGCAGGGGGCAGAGGGAGTTCTTCAAAGAAATGTTTAGTGGCTCTAAATAAAGTTTCTTTGTCAGGCAGTCCAAGAATTTTAACTAGAAATTATGCCTGTAAGTTATAAATCTTGGAAGATTAAGTTTTCTCAACTTCTAACACTAAATAAATGCAACAGATATAACCTTGGAGTATGTTGGGGAACTGCACCACTTCTAGCTTCTGTCTTGTAGAGATCATTGTTTTCTTTCTTATCATTATTTGGAAGTGTCACAAGTAAAATATCAAAATTCTGGGTCTTGGGGTACAAGTATTGAAAAAACCTGGCTTCCCTTTATTTCCTCTTCTTATATTTGTTGCTAGTTTCTTCTTTCACTGCCCTGCCAATGTACTAATACCTCATTTTTGTTACAGTTTATCTTTCTGCTTGGTAGTGCAACAGAAATTATGCAAGCAGAAACGAGATTTCTTTTATTTTCAGTTCCTACTGAAATAGTACTTTTTTTTTCCTTGCTATCTCAAAGGAATTATCACTTATGAAATCCTTTGGCTTAGCGTGACTGCACTTTCTCACTATGGCTAGCCACAGTGATTAAAACAGCCTCTTGTGTACCCACTATTGAAATAAACAGTATTTCAAATAACTAGAGGCCTCCGACTTTTTGTGCTGAAGTTTCCAAATTCAGTGTTTTGCAGACAGACTTGTGTGTGTCTCTGCGCACATAGCTCACGGTTTATCATGTACTATTTACACAGATGTGCAACCTACAAGTGTGAATTTTGAGTAAACTTTTGCTGCTTTAATTTCTATTATGTCTTTCCATGCAAGATAAAAATGATAGGAAATACCTCTACTGTAAATGTAGAATTTACGTATGTCAATTGCTGAAAATAGCGTTGAAGGGGACTATCTACTTTCAAAATTCTTACAATTTTGCTTGTGACTTTTGAAAAAAAAAAAAGATTTCTTTCTTAGCATCCTTGTCACAAAAGCTTGGCCTGGCAGGCTAGGAATCCTTTCCCCTCTTTCTTGAAACCCATAGAAAACTAGAATTTAGAGCTTTATCACTTATGCTGGAATCTCCTTCAAGTTAGTGGGAGTGTTTGTAAGAATGGGAAGAGTCAGGAAGAGCTTAGGGGTATTGTAACAGCTGCTCACAAACCAAATTGCTAATACCTGTGAGGGGTCACAGACTTTGAAAGAAAAGCCCAGTGTTTTAATATTATAGCCATAATCTTCAGGTCTTTAAGTTGCAACATGTTCTAGTAGGAAATTTAGGGGAAATGCTAGAAAAATTTGCAGCATATTTGCGTTATCTTCCCCCACTTGGCCTTAATGTTCTTCATAATGCTCAGAGGGATTGGGCATAAGTATCAGATGATTTGTAAGAACAGAAGAAACTTTGAAATTAAAAATATTGAATATAGTATTTCAGAAATAGTCGTATGTTTGCCCATATTAAGTTATTAACAGATTTTAAACTATCAGCTTGAATAGCACAGAAGCAGTATTCTGATTTTTTTATCAGCATATCTTGTGCCCTCAAGATCAGAAAATATGTACTTCATGGAGATGAACTGGTACTGATCTCTTAACTGTAGTATTATTGCTGATACTGCTTCAAAGACTCTGAATGGAAGAAGGATTTATGGTCTTTAAAGTAATGCTGCATCTCCTCCTTTTATGTACTCTGAAAACTATTGTAACAGCATAATCAGCAGAAAAATTAATCAGTTGTTGAAAGAAGTGGAAAAATAAATACGAAGAAACMAAAAAGCTCGAGTATTAACTAACAATTTAGTTAAGAGCATTGGAGGTGCTAGGATGGTGTGCATGTACTTCACACAGAATAGACAGATAGTATTTGAGTAGTATCTAGTGCCTACAGTCCTGTGGGAATCTGTGGAGCCAAATGAGCAGTAATGTAATATTTGGTGAGCCACAGTCCTGTGATTTACCTGCACAGAAGAGAAAAAYGTGTAAAGGTGTGATGTGCGTGGGTGTTGGGAAAAGCTAGAGGGCATGACAGCTGTTATGGTAAGAAGTTAATTTCACCTGGCTTCATTTACCTGATATGGATCAAGGTTGCAAGTAGTCACTTCCCTGTCATATAACAGAGTTCGGCCAAAGAGAAATGAGTAATTTTTCTTGCACTTGTTGCTACAAACCCTCTGTGAGGAATAACATGAAAACAAAGCACAACTTGAGAGAAGTAATTGCTAGGATTTTCCCAATCTGTTTTTTAAATAAGATTGGAACATGMGTTAGTGAAAAAACTCTTCTTAGTGGCAGGATTGGTAAAATCAGTCTTGGTATAACACTATTTTTCTACTTAAGAAATTTCTGAAATGAAAGGGAACTATTCTTCATGCTCAACTGGATTTTAAATATAGAGTGAACATGCACAATTTCTCCATGTCATACAAGCATATTATGCACTTAGATAACTTTTTCCTAATAAATGCCTTGTACACAAGTAATTCTTTCAGTAACAAAAATGGTTGTTGCTTTTCTGCTGAAAGCCCTGAGTATATTCTGTAACAACTAAAACCCTGAGGAGAGCACAGATCACTTCCTGATGTAGCAGTGCAGTCCCAGCTGCCCTCATGAGTGGAATTCCAGATGTTCCCCTTTTGCTGTATGGAGTGGGCTGTAATTGTTAGACAGCAAGGATATGATTTGGCTATCTGATAATGTTGTATCTGTTGAAATACTTTCACTGTGGCTGTAGTGATGTGTATATGCAGTATGAAAGAAACTATACTATGGATTGCAGTCTTTAAATGTATTCATATTGCTCAAGTAAGTGCAAGAAGCGCTTAGATTTGAGGATATAATAATGGCATCTCAAATCCCATATAAGGGGGGAATTAGCTAGTATGTAAAGCAGCATATAAGGTAACATAGCCAACGATTTGAACCTGCTGTTCTTAGAAACATGGAATCATTTAGGTTGGAAAAGACCTTTAAGATCAACAAGTGCAACCATTAACCTAACACTGCCAAGTCCACCACTAAACCATGTCCCTAAGCACCACATCTACATGTCTTGTAAATACCTCCAGGGGTGGTGACTCAACCACTTCCCTGGGCAGCCTGTTCCAATGCTTGACAACCCTTTTGGTGAAGAAATTTTTCCTAATGTCCAACCTAAACTTCCCCTGGCACAACTTGAGGCCGTTTCCTCTCGTCCTATTGCTAGTTACTCAGGAGAAGAGACCGACACCCACCTCACTACAACCTCCTTTCACATAGTTGTGGAGAGCGATAAGGTCTCCCCTCAGCCTCCTTTTCTCCAGGCTAAACAACCCCAGTTCCCTCAGCAGCTCGTCATAGGATTTGTTCTCTAGACCATTCACCTTCATCATGCTACTTGCTCTAGTCATGATTACAGTGTGTATATAGAAGGGAAGAAGAAAAACCCATCTATGGAAGTGTTTCTAGATGTTCAGCTCTGGTTTTTCTCCCACTGTTACATGGGGCTGTTTTTATAGACACTAAAAGCTTAATAAAGCTTGGATTCAGTAACAACAAAGAATGTGAAAACAACTTTAGTTGTGGTTGTTCCCATCTTTTTGGTATTATTTCAGAATATGTTCTACCATGGTTGAAAGTGCATGTGTTCAAATTTCCTGAACATGTTCATGACTGGGTTTGGGGGCTGATCCTGAATCCTAGATTCCTTCCACACCTAATTATTCCATTAAATGCTGTGGATATTCTGATTGTGGATTATCTTGTGTTAAATTGTCACTACAGATCATTTAAATGATTTTAAATGACTTAGTGAGCAGTTGATCAAGGGCAGAAAGCTTCTCAGGTACTAGTTATAACTGCCACTTGTGGCAGAAGAGGAATGCCAAACATGAATGTCTTTTCTGTTCCTGAACTCTATGTGGCCGCTTCTATTTTCCTAATCTGCTTAGCCTGAAAATGGCTTTTTTTTTTTTTTTTTACAAGATATAGCATAACAGGGCCTTGATTTCAGGTGATGATGCTCATGTATTATTGTAATAGAAATTTATATATAGCAACTGTCAACAGTATACAGCTCTACCTTCAGTATAAGAAAAATGGAGATGATGACTCCCAGATTCCTAGAATTCTACTTTGTTGGAGAAAGACTGGAGGGGCTAACATGGGCTTAGGAGTATGGAGAAAAGGATCTTATCTCCCTTCTGGGCATGTAGAGTTGAAGATGCACTTTGCTTTGTGGTCTAGGTTTATTACTAAATGCTCAAAGAAGCCTGGAGGCATTTCCTAAATGAGGCTGCAACTGTATAGCTTTTAAACTCAGTTAGCCTTCTCTTCTGTTTTCTGCATACTGCATCAATTATAATGGAGTTTACTTGGCTATGTGAGAAAGGGAAGGTGTGGGGGTCCCTGTAACCAGCCCCCTTCTCTCCCCATAGTGCAGTGGAACAGCTGTGTCTTATGTGGCCCTTTGGCAGCAGCAGGTATCTCTCCAGAATCTTAAAATGTAAATTGTGTGTAAAGGGGGGATGCTAGAAAAAAATCATTCAACAGCAAAGAAATAGCGAGTTAGCTTCCACTACCTGACGTGAGGTTCCTTCAGAGTAGAAAGAATACTGAACTGGGCTGTGCTTTGTATAATATCGACCTGATAGGTTGGCCCAGTGTGTTTCTTCCACACAGCGATCTTCTGAGGCTTGTGGTCTTCTGTAAAATGCAAACTTGAGAAAAAGCAATCCTATCACAACTATTACTAATACCAGAAAAAAGTGTCCTAAGAAAATTGCTATTCACAGGAATAAGAACAGATTAGAGTATATTTAATAAAGCAGTAGAGCTGATATGTTACCATTAAAAAAAAAAAAAAAGACAAAACACCTAATAACCCACCTTAAGGAAAAACGCCTTTGTTAGGGTTCAAGCACAAGAAAATACTTGGCCTGTTTTGAACAGCAGTGTTTTTATAACATGCTTTTGTTGGATCACAGTCTCCTCTCTCTTCTCTGTTTGATCTAAAAGTCCAACTGTGTTAATTTAAAAAATTAATGTAATGCATTAAGCTTGTAATATGATGAAAGGTATTACTAGAACTTTATAGAAATATTGTTTTTTCTCATTCTGTTAGGAGTCTTTCCCTGCAGTTGCAGATGTATACAAAACTGTAACTACATCTGTTTGAAAATTTAATCTATTTTCTTTCTCTCCTGTGGGGAAAACGCAAGATGTTTTGAAGAAATACATTTTTCAGTGGACGTTTTTCTGGGAAGGCCTTTTGCGTGAGGAGAAGGAAAAAGACCCCTTGCTGCCCCAGAATGGTTGATAGCCTGGTGTTTTTGGTGTGCCTCTGGAATGTCAGAGCTCTGTTGTTGTTGGAGAAGGGCCTGGAAACCTCGGTTTCTGATACTCTGTGTGGAAGTCTTAACGATCAGACTACTATCTATCTGGAAAGTGATCGTGCTGCCTAGTTTTTCCTCCTCCTCTTTCCTTTGCTATGACTTCCTTTCCCCAAAAGAAAATGAAAAAAATTTAGACATACCTCTCTTTAGTCTAGCACAGAATAAAAAATTTCAAAACCTCTTTTTATCTCTCTGAGAAAGAGATATTCTTTTCTAATTGGTCTTAAAAGTAATGCATTGATCCATTGTTTATGTTGTCTAGTAAAGAAAAAACTATAATAATGATATAGTTTGCCCTTAGCAATGAAGAGAAACAACTGTACATGTATGGAGAGAAAGGTGTTGTAGCTGTGGCTGAAGAGCTCTGTTTGGAGCAATGGAAAATTCTTGCAGTTATTCCACCTGAGTCTTGCAAAGAAGCATCTTACTGTCTGCGCACTTGTATATGTACTTAATGTTTCGCTTTATTTATGTATAGTGAAAACTAGAACTAATGTTGACAATGTGAGGGCTGCTTTAAAAAATACAAAACCAAACAGAAAAAAACAAGTGTGAGGAAAAAATCCTGTTCATAAAGCTAAAGTGACTCTTTATGGAAGAATAAACAATAATCAATCTGATATATCCGAATCCCTCTCTTCCATTCATACAAAAACTTGCAAAAACTTAGCTTAATTTTATTGTCGACTATTACAGCATCTCTTTTGAAGTACAAATTCTAACTGAAATCAGTAAAGTGTCTTTCAAAAAGTTTAGCATGCGTGCTAAGATATTACAGATTTTTTTATGTATTTGGACACAGGCATGTCCTGATTTTCTTTAAAGCTTCTATCAGTGGGGAAAGAAAGGTGACGGTTGGATCATGCTCCTATAGGACGCACCTCATTTTTAGTACTTAATATTGTAATGTTCATCACTTAAATGTGTTTTTGGGTGTGCTTCTGAATCATTACTTTGCAAAAAGAAACAGACGTTGCCGTCCATCTCCACCTTGTTTAAAGATTAGTGCTTTTCTCCTTTATTCTTCAGAAAAGATAATTTTTAATTAGAATCTGCTTTCTGAGTAAGCTGTTCTTAATTTTTAATTCAAGGGAACAAGAAGAGGTAGCATTGGGGTATATTTGATCTCTTTGAAATATTTCAGTCTGTCTTTAAAAACTCACAGCACCGTAACTTTCTCGTGAAAGGGTGCTGTGACATTCAGATATTTGTTGGCTGGACTTGAAAACATGCTTTGGATACTGTTTAGAAAAATCTAGTGCCCTGTAAGTGCAATACACAATAAAAGGAAGTAATGCTCAAGACCTATTGTGTGTGGATTGCTGCAAACTGCTTTTCTCTTAATGCTTTCAGCTTACTGACCTGGAGAAAAGGTTGTTTCTACATTTTATTCCAGTTATCTATGTGAAATTCTTCATTTCAGGTCCTTTTCGGTTTTGCTTTGACCTGTTTTTACAGTTTCTTAGTGCTGCCTGTTTAACACGTGTACAGTGAACAGCTGCACTACTGAGTTCCCACAGATGTTCTGAGCCAGTATCATTTTTATAACTGCCTCTATGATGTTCAGTCATGGAAGCCTTGATTTAAGAAAAAGAAATCATGCTCAGTCATGGATGTCTTTAAATGTCCTGACCTAGACCTAGAAGAAAACAGTATGGTATTTTCTGGCACTCTCTGTACTGAGCTGTTGGATGGTTTTCTTCTGTGGCTCCTAAACACATCAGATAAAGTTTGGAGCCATCCAGTAATTGCATGTTCCAAGTTCCTTTTCATATCTACAGCAATCCTGTTAATGTTACTTCTTTTAAAGCTCTTTGTTAGTAAATATCATCAGATAAAAGGCTATGTACTCTGGATTTCTGCTTTGTAAAAGTCCATTAAATAAACACAGTATTACCAGCTGACTGACTTCTGAGCTTAGTTTTACCGAGGGTTTTAGTGGGCTGTTAACAACTACAGGTATGGCTTTTTTGACTTCCTGATTTGGGGGGGAAGTTTGCTTATCAGAACACCTCTATTTTCCTGATTCCTTCATGTATGAACTTGCCCTAAAGGAGAGCCATCTCTAACTATATTTTCTTTATTATGAGTTCAAAATACCTATTAATCTGAAAATAATTTTAGAAAGTGTATTCCACTATTGAAATAGTGGCCATGACACTACTATTTTGTATCTGTACTTGCATATATAAGAATTTAATATATTTAAAATTCATAATTGAGTTTCTTTTCAAGATAAATTTCAGAAAGACAAACCTTAAACAGACCTGTATCAGTGTGCTTATCTGGGAACTAAGTCGGACGTTAGGGCTGTATCATCGTGTGTGTCTGGAGTGGSGAGTTAAACTGCAGTGGCAATCTTTCACATGGGTGCACTACACAGTTGTTTGCAGGACTTACATATCTTACTTCGTATAGGTTTCAGCTGGGTTTAATGTTCTCCCTGCTCTGGAAAAGTAAAGTGTTTTCTGTGGCGTGTCCTAGACCTCTTTCTTGTTTCTTCCATCTCTACCATCAAATGACTTTATCATAGGTATATTTGCAGTACTTTTTTTTTCTTTTTATGGCAGTTGCTAAGTAACGCTGCTGAGTTTGTTGCATCAGAAACGTAATCAATGCTCTACACAGCATTTTTTAGAGACTGAGATTGAAAAAAGAAATAAACAACAATATCAGCACTGCTGGTCAAGAGTTGCAGTGAGGTGTTTTGCAGGGGAAAGAATAGTAACAGTAAAGCCAGGACGCGTTGGTCCTATTCTCTGTGCTGGTGCACAGCATTGTCTTTTTGTCCCTTCCTTATGCCCCACCAAAAACCTTGGCTGCAGGCTCCTCTGGTTTTGGGGGAATTAGAAATATAAAGATTTAATCTTCACTTGTTAAAAGTCATTTTCTAGCTCTTTTCCTTGCTAAGACAGAATGGAAACTACAAACTAATGGTAAATGTCAACTAACCGCTAGACTTGAAAGAACCAGCAGCTGGCTTCTGCTTATGAAGCAGAGAAACTGAGTGGGAAGAGATGTAAAGAACCTCCTCAAACCCTGACTCTAACAGAGGGTGGGGGAGAGACTGTACTGAATATGGGTTTTAACCTTTAGAATTCTTTTGCTGTTCTCTCATATTCTTAGACTTGTATGAAAATGCAAAATGGCAATTGATTTATTTTTCAGGTAAAGGCACCAAACAAAGGCCCCATGCCACCTAAAATTAATTTCTGATAAGAAATGGGGCATTTAATTTGCCTGTATCAATTTTGTGTCTGTTAAAGATTTATGGTACTGAATCTCATAAACATTTTTGAAATGTATTTTAATGAATAATTGTTTGCAAAGAGCTTGAGTGTGCCTCAAATCAGATGCAATGTTTCACTGCAGCAACATTATTAACAACATCGTTAGAGTAGTACTGAAATGGCAGCACTTAAAAAATGCATCTACCACAAATCTGAAATGATGGGTTTATTTTGAGTACAAATAAACATAGGGGAAATAGATCGGGTGATATTCATTCATGATGTATAAACTGAGATCAAAAATAGTCCACAGGTTTATGCTAATATAATTTGAGACAAATTCTAGGTTGGCAATGCTGTTTGACCTAAAAGCTGTCTAAGCAAGGCAACTAATGTTTCTTCTACTTATAATAGGAAGTCCATACCTGCTGTTGGGGAAAGACAAAGGTTGGTTTGGGGTGGTTTTGTTGTTTAAGTAACTTATTTCTGCAATAATTCATAGATCTTTCATCACTTTCTGGTATGGAAAACAATATACAGCCCCATTAGTTCATGGGACAATGATTTTTAACTCATTTTTAAAAGATTCAGGGTAAACAGACTAGAAACTGAAGAAATAAAAGTTTTTTCTGAAAATAGTCAATTATAAGACACTTAACCAATGTATCTGAAAAATGTGGTGGCAATCTGTCTGGTTTTTAATCGGAGAACTTTCTGTATCTAGATACTGATTTTACTGGGCAAATGAAACTGCTCTCAAGGAATGGTAAATATTGTTCAGTATGGGAAGATTGTTTTTACATGTTTGATGAACAACTCTCATATGCAAAAAAAATGAGTAGAACTGCAACTCTGTTATTTCACCTGCTCTTCTTTTAGAAGTGTCCTTTCTTGTTTGCTGACAACTCCGACTATGGAGCACTTGTCCACAGTCCTGGGAATTACTATTAACTCCCCAAGGCGGGGGTGGGAAATTAGAACTGGTGAGCAAGGACTGGAAGAGTACCAGCTGGAGGATATTTGTGACAGATAAGAATAACAGGAAGAGAGAGAAAAAGAAATGGTCAGCACTTTTGCTTTTAAAAAGTGGGGTGCAGATGACTTGCTGTTAGTTTTTGCAATGTCTTGTTTCCAGACTGCTGGCTTAGTCAGCCACATCTTTAATTTGCCTGGTCTATAACAGCTGCTTCTGCTGCTACCACAGAAAGAGAAATTATAGTTTCCAAGCCTTCATTTCATCCCTCTTACCTATAATCCTCAAGTTCCAGTCTGTCTGACCACTTGACTAGGCTTTTTTAATTAGCAGATCTTTTTGGGGGCCCTTAAACATGTTTTGCATATACAGAAACACTAAACCGCCTTGGAAACTCTTGATGAGATGAAAAACATCCTGCTGGGAATATAAAATGGCACATAGTGCCTAGAATAACGATTTCCATAATTGAGATTTTCATGTGCTGTATTGGAAGGCATCATTTACCTGGGGTCCTGTTCTCATGAAAGGAAAAGAAGAAAATGTTTAACCATTTAAAAACTTGTCTGTTTTATTCAGTCTCTACACCGTTTTGTTGATTCCTCTGAAGAAGGCTTATGGGTTTGGCACAAAATTCACAAAAAGTCTGAGATGAAAACTAGCATTCAAATATTTCTGTGCAATCTGTGGTTTGGATGTACTTACTTGATTTGCCCAAATGAGGCAGGTGGAGTTTCATAATGATCTTTTCTTTGTACCTGAGACAACTGTGCTGCCTGATCATTTGGCTGAGGTGGCACATTGTTAATGAAGTGCTAACAAACAACATAATTTGGGAAGATAAACTCTTCTGTAGAAGGTAATAGCTCTCACTGCTGCAAGTATCTTAATGTAATCAAAGAAAACAGCTTGTTTTAATCATTTACTAATTGTATGGCACAACCAACTAATCTCTGGGATGTACCTTGGAGACCCGATAACATGTTTCATCGACTTCTGGGGAATCAACACAGATGATGTTGGTCAAATTGCCTTCAGTTCACTTCATTTGCTGGTCTGCAGCTCTGTGATGATTTGTCTAGAAGACAAAGAAATAAAAGATTTTGTGTGATAGCTTAGGATATGCTCAATAGATCAGCCAATAATTGGTCTTGACGTTACCCAAGGAAAAATTGCTAGTGTCACTATAAAGATCTGAGTGCTTCTGTACTAATTCTTTTATTTGGATTTTCAGGTAAAATATGTTGTCTTCAAGTTAGCTCTGAGTGAAATTAGATTATTCAGAATATTAAACTAAGACACAATATTGTGAATAAGCCTTAGATTTTCAATAATTTAAACTTCATAAAAACATATGTCTATGGTATTTTGTTTCATGCTGTTCTGGTTTGCTGTTCTTGTGAGATTATTCAGACATAAAAAAATAAAAATTTGCCAGAAAATGAGCTCTAGGCTTATTTTTCAGTGCTGCAGATAAGTGTTGATAAGATCCTTCTCTGAAAACTCAAATATTAAACCTTGTGTGCATCGGTCTTTTTCCATAGTGTAGCTTTGAATTCATTTTCTGTCTTAAAGAAAAATAATCCCACTTAAATACTCAAATACAGGTCTAGGTAATAGTCTGATCTTTATTGATGCCATGCACCAATCCTGATGAAATCTGCAAAAATCTTGCAGTTTTTCAATAGCTCTGAAAATTGTTTAATCCTTAGCCTGCAATGTTCAAAGGCACTCGAGGAACTACATGAACGACTGTCCTCTGTCCCTGAAGTGCAGTGGGTTAGGTGTTGGGATTCCCAAACCCTTCTAAATTCTTGGCATTCAGGACTGAAAATGCCAGGGCTCAAGTAACAAATATTTGAGTTGCTTGTTAAAGCCACTTTATTAAATTGGACTCATCTGAGTAAGTCTAGTATCAAGTAAGTATGGTATATTAAATTTAAAAAGAAACCTTTTCAAATCTATGCTTTTCAGTGGTCTAACGATTACTTTTTGAAGAGCTTGTGGTCTGCAAAATACTGTAATTTTACAGCATATGTTTAAAAAGACTGGTCTGTAGTATTAACTTTCATGCAGTTTCATGGAAGACATTTTGAGAATTTCAGATCCATCTTGTTCAGCTACACCTTCTCCATTACGACTAATGGAAGAACATGCAAGTTTGAATTCTTCGAATAGCTTTGAAAAATCTCATATTTGTTATTTGTCTATTTTATAGGACATGAAAAAAACCCCGCCACCCCTCAGGGAATTAAAGCACAGTGCTTTAATTACATAATGCCCATTAATGCTAATAAATTTTATGCTAAAGACATATGCTGTACCAGTGCCAACTAAAACATAAGTCGTCTCCTTTTTCAAACCCTGTGCCACATATTGCCTGGACATGCGGTCATTAAAATGAACTCGATTGCAACAACAGGCATTAGACAAAGATGCAAGATTTCATTTTGACTTTCAACAGCTTTTATAGGTTGAAATAATTCTAGGATTTGATCTTCAAGTAATCTTTAAAAGCATATTCAAATAGGAATGGTGTTAAATAAGTGAGGGAACAGGCCACTATATATGTGAAATCAAGTGATAGTATTTTTCAACTGCTGCAGTGTTTCTATAATCTGATATGACTTGAGTTTTCTCTCAAAAGATTCCTTTGTAATGTTAGTCCGAAGAATGAGTTTACTAGCTGTATAAGAGAAAGCATGGCTGTAACTTTTTATTCACAAATCTTGTTTCTTATTTCATTCTCTGCTCTGTATCTCTCACCTAGTCAATAACTGCAGCCCTTCTTTTCTTTTTTTTCTTTTTTTTTTAAATATAGCTCTGCTATATCTAAACTTTCCAGAGTTTGACCCCCAGCATTAAGTCTCCTTCTCTTGCAGTAATTCTGGAAATCAGGCAGTCAAATCACTCTTGATCTATGTGTTAAAGTGCAGCAGTTCTTCTACTTTCTATGGGTGGAGTACAGGAGGAGGTTGGGATCCAATTTATGAGAATTTGAAGGGGTGGGGGTGGGGGGGGAATATATCAGTAAGAGGATCAAACTGGTAGATGCAGACTTTTTTCACATCTCTGTAGTGAGCCAACATTTAGTATCCTTTTGTGCTAACGAAATGAAAATGTGATGGTGGTTTGGTCTGGTTGAGAATGGAGACCAAATGGGAATAGCTGTGCATGAGGAGGATGGCGTTTTATCAGAGCAGATGAGAGGATTTTGTGGCAGCAGGAACATGAGATGAGGAGGGGCTGAGTGATGGTTAGATGGGAAAATGCATAAAAAGAACAAAAAGCATTTAGATATTGTCTGGCTATGAAGACTTAGAAAATGTCTGGACTTAGCAAGTGGGAGGATAGTGGGATCAGCCAAACGGATGTGAAGAAATATAATGAAAAAAAAATGTAATGAAAAATAAATATAAACTTGTAACTAAATGTGTAATGTTCAAGGTTTGTTTTTGTGTTCCCTGTCCTTCACCTCAGATGGAATAAGGAGAACAGGGTTGTTTCTTAGCACAATCTTTGTTTTTTCATATATTGTTCTTGACTATCCCAATCCCTGTATAATGATCAGTGTTGATCTCCTGAAGTGGTTTTATTAGTTAGTCACAGGATTACCAGCCCTTTCTTTCTTAAGCCTATCAACAGAGCAGTCTTCAGGAGCAGACAGAAGGGAAGAGCGAGGGCTGTGAGGCAGCATGTGGGTTCAGAGTGAGAACTGTGCCACATCCTTGTGGCCTGGGTCTGGGTGGGCAGGGGAGATGCCATGGTGCGTGGCTGGGCTGAAGGGAAGGGGAACGTGAGGGTGAGGAAGAGGGTAGAGAGCTGGGCTCACTGTCTGTGGTGCTCTCTGCTGGGCAGGGGGCCCCGGGAGTCCTCTTGTAGAGAGCTCTCAGCAGTTTTATTTTATCCTCAATCGAAACCAATCAGGGCATTAATTGGATTTTTAGTATTTTCACTACATAATGTTTTCTATGTTCTGTTCATACTGAATTAGTGTTTCTGCTGAAAGACTGGAAGACTTTGGCTGAATTTGGGTGGCTCTGCCACCAGATATGCAGAAGCAGCCTCACATAAAAGAAAAAAAGGGCTATTATAAGCAGAGAGTTTGTAAGAATGCTACATGTTGATGAGCGGTAATTATATCAGAGCTGGGAGCATTTTGAAAACCTTACTGATGACTAAGCCTCCATTTTACACCTCTACTTCCCAAATTCCCAGTCTGGTGGGAGCTCATGTTATTTTTAACAGTAGCTGCTTTTGCCACTGAGTCCTAATGGATTGGAATCACACTTAAAATAATTGATAGTTTTTAATCTTATATGCTGTTATTGTAAATATCCTTTTTATTTTTAAATTAGTGAGAAACTTGAGTCGTCCCAAATCTTCCTACCATCAGTTGCACTTTTTCCCAACTTTCTGACTAGTTTCAAAGAGAAATCATGTTCTTGCTTTTTCTTCTCCTCTGCTTGCCTGTGTTCACCTCACTGCTGATCTCCCTGCTCACAGGCAGACCCGTTCCAGCTCAGTGATGAGTGCCAGTCACGATAGCATAACAAGCCAAAAGTAGTAAACTTGCTATGAAAAGCTTGCAAACTTGGAAGTGCTTAGGTGCCAGGGTTTTAAACCCATTGGAACTTTATTAATGACAGCCTGGGGGAAGAATCTTTTAATAGTAAACACATTCAAACAAATTTGAGCTAAAAAAGCTGGATTTACTTTGTTTTGGTTGCATGTGTACTACAGCATTATCAGGAGATGATTTAGAGCAAAGGCAGTGAACTCTTAGCTTGGATCGTGTTGAACTGAAGGTTCTCCATGACTGAAAATGTTTTTCCAGCTTTATGGGAGCTTCCCCCCTCCCACCCCCTGTAGCACTTTGCAGTTTAAAAAGAGTTGTGTGTTAAACAGCATTTGTTGAGCTTACTGAATAGTCAAATATGATTTCATTTTTTTCTTGAAACATTCATTCCTGCTCTGCTTTTGAAATGACACACGTGTCAGTGTGCTATTCTTCTCCCCAGTAGTTTCTACATGAAATCTATTTTCCCTGAGAAAATGGAATCTTTGTGTCTTTGTCTCCTCACCAGCTTTCAGGCATGTTTTGGCAGGAGCTCTGACTGTCGAGGCACTGGAGAGGAGGGGCCTTGCACTCATTTGTCAGCTTTTCTTGCATCTGTAATTTTTGTCCACTCAGCAGTACTGGAGGGGCTTAGAAAAGGGGGAGAGCTCGTAGCTGTTGAAAGTCAAACTCTTGAAATAATTGCCGGACTGTAACAGCTTGGGAAATGTGTGTGTGTGTGGAGAGAAACTACAAATGTTTTGGCTAAAAACAGCTTTAGGTTTAAGGTTTTAGCAACTCTCCATTTCATGTAATTGCAYGCCTTTCCCCCATATATCTGTACGGGCAACAGTACTGTGTTTATAGACTTGTTTATTGTGTGTTGATAAACTGGCTTTTTTAATGGTGATGAAAATTATTTCACTGGTGTTCAAGACCTGGTTGTTTCCAACCAACAGCTTAATTTAAAACATTTAAAGTCTTCTCTAACTTTTGTCCTAATCCTCCACTGCAATCTTCCTTTGCAGGCCATGCGCTTTCATCTCCTTGTATAACGTAATCAAACAGAAATTAGTTAATTTCTTTTTTTTTATTAGAAGACAGATCCCTTCATACTAAAGAAAGCATTTTTCCTCTTCAGCTTTTTATGGAATATTAACGTTGATCTCTCCTCCTCATTTCAGTAGGCTGTTTAAGCTCAGGGCTCATACTGTGAGCTGTTAATTAATCAGTGTGACAGATGAAGAAAGTATCCAACTATGAAAGAAAACCTTACTTCAGTGACTAACAATAAGGATCTGAGCCCAAGTGATTTAAAGGATTTTTTTTGTGAATGTGTGATAAGAAGTCTTAAGCTGTTTGAGGCAACGATGGTTTTTTTGCTCAGTTTGTGTCTCTGCACAAACATTAAAGGGCTCATCAATATTTTGTCTTGAAAAGTCTAGACAGGAGTTAAAAGAGCCTCTCCTACAGTTTGAAGAGATCCTGTTTCCCATAGTTAATAACAGGAAGCAAGTAAATAAGACTTAACTGACAAATGAAACTGCAACAGTAACATGTACCCAGAAACATTAGCTCCTATCTGAGAAATGTAGCTGAGGTCTGTTGGTTTTAGTGTACAGGAAAAGACTGCTGTGGAAGCGCATTAGAGCTTTGCTCAAGTCTAATTCAGTTATGTGATAGCAGACTAAAAGTCCAAAAGTAACGATAATGCATTTTAATTATTGAGAGTGATTCCTGACCTTTGTTTACATGTGTGTTATAGTCCAAGAACTCTTCCCCTGTCATTATTTGAAACTCTTTGAACTCAAAAGGAGATTTTCATGTTTATTTAAAAGCTACCAGAAGGCATTTCAGACATTTCCTGGAACAAACTGTATATATGTATTTTAGGAAGATAAGAAATAAAAGGAAACTTGAGGAAAAGCTTTAAATTTTCTTCCTTTTTGAAGATTGTATTTTCCCTTCAAAGATACCTTTTCAGAAAGTAGTTGGAAACCCTTCCCTCCCCCTCCCCATTTCCTCCTGTTAAAATCAGTTAAACAACAGAAGGGGAGTTAGATCCTCATCTCTTCTGTACCAGTGTAAAACTAGAGCAGTGCTATTTATCTCACTGAACTGTTAAGGTCATTTCAGTAACTCCACATTGCAATGACAAAAATTCAGTCTTGCCCTTGTCTGCCATACTTATGACTTTCTTTGGTTTTTGGGTTACATTGGGGGGGAGGTTGAAGGGGGAAGGAAAAGGAGGAGGTTGCTCTGTGTGTGGTTGGGGGGGCAGTTGTTTTCCTAGGGAGCAGCAATGACTGAATGCAATATTCAGAAGCACCGGAAAGCACATTTAACTCCATGTTTGTGCTGGACCTTAAGTCTGAGCTTGTTGAATTATGGGTTCGTCATCTGGCATGTCGACTATATGATACAACTGTGTAATACAGACTGTATGTCATCTTAGTGCTGACCTTGAAAAGAGAAGAAAAGTGAATTTGTTTCACTGATTCTTAGATACACTAGACAGTAAATTCCTACTTTAGCTATTTAATTTACAGTTAACTACTAGAATTTTTTTTTCCTGTAGAATACCCAACAGCTCATGTACTAAAAATGACAAGATAGGCCAAAATAAGCCTGTTTGTAGAGCTAATGTTTTTCCTTTTCTGTATGTTTTAGAAGATTAACAGCCGTTGCTATACAGGAGCATGGCAATGAATACTAAATAATCTGTCCATAAGGCATTTTGGAAGGAATTCAGTAAATTCAAAGAAGATATCCCAACATTGCATCCATAACTTTGTTTACTTTTACTACTGACTGTAGCTAATACTATGAAGGCAACAGACTATACCCAAAGAGAAGACACAGTATTTACAATACCTTGTCAGATTAAAACATTTACTGGCAGGTGTTCTTTTATTGTTGACTGATTAAATGAGAGATTTGAGCACATGTACCTAACTTTAAGCATAATCTTTTTCCATTCAACTCAATGAGATTATATATTTCCATAGTTCATAATTGGACTTCTGTTATTTTCTAAATGCATTTCCCTCCCCTGCTAAGTACTGAGTTCTGTCACCTTGAGTCATATATGCCAGTATCCAGCTAGACTTACAGCTTTTAAATGAGACAGCTTATGGAATATGGTGCTACTTGACACAAGTGCTTGGGTTCTTACTGCAAATAAATATCTCAGATGTCACTTCAAATGACTATTGTAATAGGAAAAAGTCAGACAACTGTTGAAGGTGCGCTTTCAGGGTAACTATAAGGTATTATGTCAAGTTTTTTCCCTAGCTCAGAACTGTAATAACTAGTCAATTCCTGAGGGAAGTTTATTGTGGACAAGGTGCATTTTCTTTACCACAAAAAAAGTTACATTACACAGCAAAGCTTTGAAGAAAATTGTGTGAGTTTTTCATTTATTTGGGACCTTTGAAAATCAGGTGTTTATATGCTGCACATAATAGATCTAGGGTTAGAAACTTCTCTAATTAAAAAGAAAACAATATACAAGCCTTTTCAATGAACAATTTTAGTATCTTGAATTGCACATCCCAGAGAGAATTTTCATATCGAGCCTAATCTTTGTATTCAGCTTTTGATGTGCATTTTGCATAACTAAGGAGGAAATCTTCATGTTTAGGGTGCTTCTTTCAGAAAGAAACGTGATCGATCAGTGGACAGTTTGAATTCTTTGAATTGTCAGATTATACATTACTGGTGTTGTGTGCACTGGTACATGTAGATTGATTAAATACATATTTCAGAGAGATTAACAAGTATAGTAAATAGTAGAATAGTGTAAAATAAGGTTCCTGATATAGACCCAGGATATAGACCCAGTTTAATCTAAAAGATGCTAATATGAAAAACCACAGTCCTAACAGGTCTGGGTATTAGTAGCAGAATTCTGTTCTCTTAAACTTTATAGGTACATAGTTTCCAAGTGAAACTCTCTCGATAACTAGCAGTTTCTAGGATATTATCTAGATTTCCTGTTTATTTTATGTGGTATTGGAAGTATCATCTGGTGCCTTTTTCTAAAAGGATGAAGGCTGTTTTTTATAGGGTATTATGCAAAACCTACTCTGTTACAAAGTCGCAAGGTTCAAACTGTAGGTGCCCTGATTATATTACACCTTTTAACACAATATTTCTTTTTGTCCTCTAGGATAGGATTTTTAATTACTTTGAGCATATTTTTCTTTGTGTGYGTTTGTGATCGGACCTGATGTGTTCCTTCTCCAGCGTTTTTAAATATTTTTGATTGTTTAATTTACTCAAGGGTAAAGAGAAACTTATTTCTGATTCAGTGGTAAGCTCCTTATAAGAAACCTAACTAGAAGAAAAGTGAAGGAAAATGCATTTGCATTCAACTTCAAATATTAAAGTTTCTAATTACATTCCAGACTATTATTTAAGTATTCTAAGGGTTTATATTTACAGTTCTTCACATTAGGGTAGGAACTGTTCTGCAAATCCCTTTAACTCTCAGAAGATGGGAAGCTCTGCTTATTTCTTTTAAGCAATAACCTAATTCTCGCACACAATTTAAAGAAGGTATTCCCATTCATCCTCCTTTTAAATGAAATAATGATTGTATAGGTGAAAATACTTTCATGCATTCACAGTAATTTACAGTAGATGCATGCAGATGGATTATGACTTAAAGAATTTGCCTGAAATGTTACTTTTACCATGACTAATATTGGCCAGCTCTTGGAAAGTTCACCCTACTACGTGCAGGAGCTCTCCAGGCTGCTAGTAAGCAGTACAAAAGAAAAAATGTTCCGGGCTACCAGCAGGTAATAAAAACTATGGATTGCCAATAGGATATGTGAGTTCAGGCATTTAATTTTCAAAGGTGTTCACTTCAGAGATTCAATTAAAAAAAAAAAAAATGCTTTAAACTTTTGGTTTCTTGTTTCTTAAACAAACATGGAACAGAAGGTACCTGCTAGCATTAAAGGATATTTAAAAATTATTATTTTCTGTAAAGTGGCAAACACTTATTAGTGCATTTATTTCAGCAGAAAGAGCTGGCTGATGCTATAGAGTGGAGAAGGCTCCTGGCTCTCTGAAGACTTTCCCTCTGTCATACAACCTGGAAGGGTTTGAGAAGGAGGGGGAGTGCCCTGGCAGTCCTCATTGTGCTCTCTCTACCATGACAGTCAGTAGTAGTGTTAAAAAAAGAGGGAGAAATGCCAATACTCCAAATGTTGATTCTGGAAGGAAAGACTTTTGTTTTACGTACAACAATTTAAAAACAAAAGTAAAATTTCTTGTGATACCCATTTCAAGCATCAGAGACTCAAACTGACATGCACCACAGTCAATCAGAGGAGGAAGTAATAACATGTAGTAAGGAGTTGCATCTTTTTTTGGCAGCAGAGGAGTAAGGGAATACCTGCTGCTATTATTATTTCTTGATGTCCTAGTTTAAGCTCAGGCTCATCAAATCAATGTGTATGATGTTCTTACTGCTTTAAACACAACTACCTGCATTTTTTTGAAAAGATGGGAATATATGATAATGAAACTGGATTTTTGTTTGATTGCTTAAATGTTCTCATAAAAGTTTTTATAACTATCTTGGGCTGCTTCTTTCCAGAAGCATTATTTCTCCCAGGTAACCTAAATATAATGGTGACCAGTTAAATAAGTGGATTTTTTGTTTTTATAGTAAAGCATCTAGGGAGACATGATAAAGGTCAAGGATACTTTCCTCTTCCACTGCTTTTTTTTCCTGAATGGGGATAATTTTCCATTCTCACAAAAAGCAAATTCTATTCTTTTTTGTAAGTAGCCAGCACTTTTTCTTTTTTTTTTTTTTTCCCTTTTTGAAAGTTCTCATCTTTTATTAGCTTGTATATTTGACATAGGTGTAGTGGAAGCCTTCATTTATGATACAGGAATGGAGTTTTGTTAAATAAGAAAACCACAGACATTACACTTTTTTTTTTGCCAAGTTCTGTACAATACTTTTTCCTTGAGTAAAGTTAGTAAAAGTGGGAAGTGGGACTGATATAGCAAACTTGTTTCATGAGTACATAAATCATACTATTCAAGAAATTTTTAGTAAAAAATTTTCTTCATGTTATGTCAAATAGTATTTTGGTGCATGCACTGAGTCTTGCTTTTGAGTAGTATGGTATATAATACCTTCATTTTACTAATTAAATTAGCATATATAGACATTACCATGTAAATGCTCCATGCCTTCAAGTTAGGACATGAAATACTTTACAGTGTTTCTTCTCCATCTTGTTTCACTTCCAGAATTTAAATCTGCTCTTCACCTGCAATAAGATCATAGTTGGGAGAGGAACAAAAACTATGGGGACACATATTGTTGTACACTGAGTCTTGGTTGGTTGAAAGAATTTTGCCTTTGGTTCTATTCCTCCATCACAAGTCACTCTGATAATGGTGGCAGAATAGTGCGTGCCCTAGCACATGTTACTGCCACTGCAGATACTATAGCCTGCTGTAGTGACGCTGGTTCATTGAAGAGGTTTTAACAGTTCATTTTAATTCTTTTAACTAGAAAAAAAGTTTTAAATTATTCTGTATCCAGCAAAAACATTGTACCTCATGACACTGAGTTCTGATATTGTAGAAGAGTGGTATGACTCTTTGCATTTTGCACACTTCTAGACAAAATTTCTCTCTGCAAACACAAGTAGTTCTTAGTGACCTGTGACCTGCTCTGTGTTCCTTTTGTTACTTTATTTGATTGACTGTTAATAGCGTTTTCCCTCTTAAATGTGTAATTATATATCTTTTTAGTGATTATTTCTTTAAAATTGTTATACTGATCTTTGTGCCTTAAAATGCATAAAGAACATCTTATAAAAATCCATGTCATAAAAAAAAAAATCAATAACCTAAATTACCAGAATGATTTGAAGTATATAAGAAGTAGAGTGTATTCAAGTTTTACTGATTTTTTTTTTTCCTTTTTTTTTTTTTTTTTTTTTAATCTGGAGATGTCTAACCTTGATGAGACTCCCATCAAATCAAATTCGAGCCCAGAAGAAATTGTAGTCAATCTCCACCTTTTATTCCCAAGCACAGTGCCATATGCTTGGCTTGCACTTGATAGAGGAAGTTATATATTTGTTAAATATTTGCATAGCTCTCTTTTAATCATAGAAACCTTTCTAATTTTATGGGGGTTTGTCTTTGTAAAGAAATAACTATATCTTTTGTTGGACAATATCCTTTTTTTATGATACTCTCATAAACAACCAGCATTTTTTTATCTTCTAAGGCAACTTTCTAGTGTTAAAAACCAATGAAAGCAAGTCTGGTACGTGATTCACAGTGAGAAATTTCTTTTAAGGGATTTGTCTTAAATATTAAGATAGCTCAAAATACATACAGGTTTTGTACTTAACAGAATTTTTTTTCTTCATTCCACACCTCAAACAGATCAATCTTTACAGATCCTCTCAAGCATTCCCCATTTTTTTTTCAAGTGTATACCTAGCCCTCTTAAAAATATTTAAAATGGAAGGTGAAGGCTGTGGTTATAGCTAGGCTATTCTGCTGAATTCCTGTGAAACCTGGGGGTTTTCTTTGTGAGAAGTCCCCTGCAATGCCTGACATCCAAACAGCACACTTCCATGACTCGGAAAATGGCAGCCTGCCATAATTTTGATAATTGTTGAAGATGCTTTTCAACAAGAGTAGCATCTCTTAAGCCTTGTTATCTATAATACTATGATGAAGGTTTCAAAGACCTGGGAAGAGGTTATTGAGTGCCCTTTGTCAGCTATGCATTTGCTTAGCTCTGGTCATAAGCAGAGGCTGAGAAGACCTTTATCTTGTCTGGTTTGTTGCAGGTATCGCCTATTTTGTGACGGCAGAATCTTCTGGTAGCAAAATAATTATTTTAAATACAGAGCTGACTCTCTCATTCTTTTTCCTCTTCCCCCCCAAAATTACACTAACCAAAGTCCAAAAGTCATCCTTCCCCTCCCCTGAATAAATTTGCATACCTCTTAACAATTGCAATTCTCTTTTAAAATACCTAAAAAGTGGATTTGGATCTGGGATGTGATAGTTCTATTATTAAAATTAACTACGTTATCTGGAGGACTGGTTAGGGTATTTTTACGTTTTATTAAATGGTTTTACTGGATATTTAATTTTGGAACTGGAAAACTTCGCATAAGTAGTTGCACTTGTCCAAAATGAACTAAAAGCTTTTTACTAGAAATTATGCAGTAGGTACTGTTGCACATAGGATTTCTTGCAAAAGTTCCCCACAAATTGTGCATTTAGTTCTATCTTGGGTTGTTAATTATGCCAAGCAACTTTGAGGTACTTCTGGCCTGTTACATTAAACACTAAATAACTTAGTGGGAGGCCATGTTGTTGTTATGCTTGTATGAGGGTGAGACCAAGTAACATGACTCAGTATGTTGAATACATGTGACCACTGAATGCTAGATTGGGAATTTATATGAAGTCCTTCACATATAGAAATGAATCACTATAGCATTCATTGCTATTTTTTTACCTGGCAAACTGATAAATATTTCATGACCACAGGTAAGCAGAAAACTTGCTTTTTCCAGCCCACAAAACTTTAAGTTCAAAACTAGTTCTGTTCTACATTAAATTTCAGTGAAATTTAGGAAGAACGGAGAGATCTGTCTAAAATAGTCAATTTGCTGCTGAATGGGAAACAGCTATTTTGGAGTCAATGTGTCTGTTTTTGACTATAAATTCCCTTTTAATCCTTAGAGATGTTTTCCAAAGGAGTTTTCTTTAAAAATGGTACAAACCCACATGAAGTTTAACTTCATGAATCACCATCTTCCAGCTTGACAGAAAAGCTGATATTCAAAGACTACACTACTTGTGAATTAGGAGTCAAACATGAAGTGAAATCTTGGTGAGAAGTGGCACTTGATCCTCGAGGCAAACAAATTCACTTCAACCTACGTGACACATCACATTACTAACAAGTGCACTGGCAAGGCTATAAGATGAAATGCCACTTTCTGTTAAGTTAAAAGTAGGACACATTTTTTCTATTTCTGAAAGTTCTATCACTTCATATAGTTGCTTTTGCAAATGAAAAATGGCAACAGTCCTGTACAGAAATGGTCTATGAATTACAGAAAAGCAGCTTATGCTGAGTAGTGTGGCACAAGAAGATGCCAAGCATTTCATGAGGAGAGAATGAAGCACAGTCATGCAGATATTGCAGAGCCCACAAAATTTAGTTATGCTAAGTCTCTCATTCTTAACTAGAGAGGAGGATGAATAAAATATAATTATGGTTACATTTTTATTTTAACAGGCTCAACAAATATGGTGACCTTGTAGATGGTCAAGATACTTACAGTACCTGGAGAGAAAATAAAGATAGACAGAGAACATATGTGGCTTTTTAGTTTTGTTAACTTCATATGTTTTCATCGGTATCCTGATCTAGATTACTACTGCCAGGTTTTGAGGGTGATATACAACTCTGTGTATGATATAATATGTAGAATTGCCTAGATTTCTTTGTTACTGTATAGCAGTGTCCAAAATAGTCTCAATTTGCTTAGTTTTATAGTAGAGTGAATAAAGGGAAATAATCTTAATATATATATATCTTCCCACAGCCTGGCAGTCAGGGAATAAGCGAAGAGGAGTTTCTCATATTACATCATTCTGAATCTGGAACAGGAGCCCAGATGAACCTGGGTTTCCTGCTGGCTTCACCAGTAACTTGTTCTTTCCTTCCCCAAGAAGGGGAAAAGGAAGCTTTATAAAAATGTTTCAATCAATACTAATAGGTTTTGTTTGTTCGATATTTTAATGAAATTCCGGTGTCTATGTTGGAATTGTGTTCTACATATGGCTAAAAGCAACTAAAAGCCTCACCCATAGAGGTAAAGGAATGAATGAAGAGAATTTTGTTCTTTGTTCTATAGTTTGATAAATTGCCTTATTATAACTTTTTTGTTGTTGTTTTAATAGCTTTGACACAATTTTATTTTCAAGAGTTTGAATCAATGGCAGAAGAAAAAGTAAGACTTAAAAACAAGAAATAAGATGTAGTGAGGAATGTAACTCTAGCTCACAAAAGCTTTTGCTTATAATAATAATAAAGACTGGAGTTGTAATTAGCTTTTTTGGAGTGTTTTTCACTCCAGCTGCACTAGACAATACTCTGACTTGAGTTAATACATACAGACATATCTACTTATTTTCCTTTGCATTGCAGCACATGTGCTTCCCTAATTGGCAGCTTGCCATTTATATGTGGAAAACAAGATTGTATTAGCAAGAGGGAGAGACTGAGATTTCAGATGTCTGCAGTACACAAATATCTTAGTTGCTTAATGAAAGGAGAAGAGATTTAAGTCTGAATTTAGTTATTTGGATCATAACGCGCTTAGAGCCTCCATAAGGCTAGCCATGAGTTACAAACAATCAAAGTCCAAGCTAGAGCTCGTACTGCCCTTGCAAGGCTTCATATTAGGACCACCCATTAGTTTCAGTTAATGGTGGTAGCTCTATGTAGGTATCCAGCAAGAGTAGATACATTCAATAAAGCCACTTATTTTTCTCTTAATGCTGAAACTTAAATCAAACTGCCGAGATACTCCTCCCCCCAAACGCAGAACAGAATTGTGAAGGCATTCTATTTTTTATGAAGTTAAACATCATAGGTAGGAGCAAAATGATTGAATACAATGTTCTAGAAAATAAATACTCCTTACTCCATTCAAGAACTAAAAAACTACCATTAATATCTCACAATTTCTTGCAAATCAGAGAACTGATGTAGTAACAGGAGTTCTATCAGGCACTGTATTAYTGCCCTCTTAAATGGACGTATTGCTAATCTTCTTGAGGATCATTTGGCACCAAGTTTGCGTTGTCTAGCTAAGCCAGCATGGTCTAACTTGGAGTAAAGCGTTTGAATGAATTCTACCTCCTTTGGAAACTCTTGCTACATCTTTGAATTTCTCTTGCTACATCTTAAGTGAAACCGATCATGAGTAGAACCAACTGACACTCTAGATCTTGTCCGAGAAGTCAAACATTTCCACTATAAAAAGTCAAATTGTGCAAAATGCTTACATGGAACCAACAAGATTTAACCAACTGCCTAAATTCTAGAAGACAGGATTTTTTCAGTTGTTCTTTTTAAGCAAGGATCTTGCATGCTTTTCATGTCTTAAGGCCACAGAAATCCAAAATCTTTTAAAAGTGCTTTCAGGCAGACTCAGTTTAGGACTTCAGTTTCCTGAAGTTCCTTTTTTCAGTGTCGCTTTTGTTTAGTGCATGACAAGTGCTTGTAGTAGTTCAAGTGTTACAGATGATGGAGGGAGATACCTAACATTTTCTATGTTAATAATTACAGACAGAAAAGTATTGTGTATTTTGGAGATTCTGTGCCTGCCAACATAAGGAACTGAATGAATAGGTTTTGAGTACTTGAAAGCAATGCCTTTCTAGGCAGAGTACTTGAATTAGATGAACAGAATCTGAAGACTTTCTGACACAGGCTGTCTGCTATAGCTTGCATAAGTCTGTGCTGACTTTTCAACTCTCAACCGGAATTACTTGAAAAGAGTTGATAGAAGTATTGCCAAATGAAACAAATAATTCTTAGTTCTGTAAAACCAAGGTGGTCATCAATGAACATAGTCACTAATATATTAATGATTTAATCATTAGAGATGATAGGAACAGTGGGACACTATATTAAAAACAGCAAGGTTTGATCATCTCTATTCCAATCTTGCATTTTATAGTTCTTATCATAAATTAGGGAGTCCAGTAGCTTCCCTGCTGTAATCAGCTAGAGGTGACACTGTTGAATCCTTATAATCCACTGGTTTAACAGTCTATATGATCTCCATAGGTTTAAATAAAATCTCCAACTGATACAGCTAACCTTCAACCCAGCTTTGCCGTGAATTTATCCAGTTCCTCCCACAAGGAACTCATTCACTTCCATAAAGTAAACTGGAGCACATTTCTTCCTCCTTTGCCCCTTCTGTTTCCAAATACAGTAGTCTTGATCCTCTAGATAGGTTTTGTCAACTGAAGCAACACAGTGGGTAAACAAATTTTCCAGACAATGCAAAGTGATCTTTTAAGCATCATCAGTAGCCTCTTAAATACTTTTGATTTAGGTGTTGGTGTGAAAATCCTGATGTCATGCGATCCACTTTGCTTTTCTTGCCCACTTTTATTTAACTTACTTCACCCTGTGAGGTGGCTGGTAATTATGGTGACACTAAAGAAAGGACACATTTCAACAGAGTTCAGAAAAAGTTGGATGGTGTAATTTAATCTCCTTTATCAGCCTCTACAGAATTCTCTTTGTCTTTTCTTGTCAGCCAAATCTATAATGTCTTGTTACACAGCTCTGATTCTGGCTTCACAGTTTTGTGGATAAACTAGTCCCTCTTCCTGGTCCAGTTCCAGGGATTTCTGATGAGAAATCAGATCTTTTAGAGTCTTAACTCCAAAAATAAAATGTGGGTTGAGACTCAGCAATCTGATTTAAAAATGACATGATCACACATGTTGTGTAAATTTTAAAGCATGTTTGCCCTGCTTCATTCCACTAACAAGATGTTTCTCTCCCAAATCTCTGTATTTACTTCCCCATCTTCTTGCCCTAGCAGGTAAAATCCATTCACTTCCCAAGTGCTCAAATGAAACAATCTAATTTTATTAGGTGGCTTAAAGGACAGCTGGCAAATACTTAAATACCTGCTTACATTTGAAGTTCCTATGATTCTCTTTCAGTCTGAAATTAGTTCTATTAACTTTTCATAACAAGCCACTTATTGAATATTTGCTCCTACTCGGGATCCTTTAGTAAATACAGAAAATACCTGTTAAGATCAGTGTTACAGGGCAATGGGTCAATCATCCTTATGAAGAAATAAATGTAAAAAGTGTTTGAATAAGAAATGTTATTAACTGAAATTTGAATTTTTATTCGAGAGGAGAGAGAGAAATGAGATATTCTTTCAGCATCACTGAGACAGATTAGTGCTGGTCTGTTGAAGAAAACACTTACTCACCATTTGTTTTGAAGAGTGACTTTGTAGATTTTATTAATCTCAGTGAAAGGTAAAGTTACCAGCTCTGGAAGGCAAAGGTGCCCAACTTCCACTTGCCTCATAGCAAACTTCTGTGTTTTTAAGCGATCTGGAAGTAATTTGAGGTTGAAAATAATGAGTATTCTCATTAAAAAGTCTGTCTTAATGTTGCTTTTCACTGCCATGTTTAGAAGATGTGTTCTTGATTTATCAGGATAGGTATTATGATAGGTAAGAATGGGAATGGCACTGTATGAGGGAGACATTGCTTGTTGTTCTTAGAGTAGGATAAAATGTGAGACTTTTCTGAGGCTATGGGAAATAAGTTTTAAGTACATGAAATGTTTTGACTTTTAACTAAAAGGTTGAGTTCTACAGTGCCACCATCTTTTAAAGATTAAATCCACATGGCGCTATATGAAATACAATATCCATTGTTCATACTTCTTGAATGACTTGGAATCATGCGTTAACATGATGAAACCAGATGGGATGTTCAAACACTAAACTCCTTTCAGTGCTAGCCAGATGTCTTTCCTGGAGGATGGGGGAGCGATCCTCCAAATAGCAATTTCAGAAAAGATATTAACTGTCAAATTTTGAGCAACTGATTCAAGTGATAAATATGCTCTATTGGTTATTCAGTAATTGCTTATCTGCTTTTAGGTAAGCTTGATCTGATCTCATCTTAGCTCATGGCTTCAGATGTGGATGTATCATCTGATCCAAAAGGTTTATCTCTTTTTTTTCCCCCAACTTAAACGAGCAAATAAAAGTAAAATTAACTTGTCAAGTACACTAGGAGATACAGGGTTTGCTTCTGTGGCTCAACTAGCATCTTACAAAGAAAAAAAAAAATTAAAAAAAAAAAAAGAAAAAAGAGGGCAGTAGAGAACAAAGTAGGTAAGTCAAAAGCAAGCTGCAGAATGTAGCACTAAATTTAAAAAAAAAAAAAGTTTGCCAAATGGTTAGCAGTCACTCAGAAAGGTTGTATCTCTAAATTAGGTTAACAAATGTTTCTATAATGATCCAGCTATATGTGTAGCTATGTTTGCAGAAAATGCATGGCTATCTTGTATCTTAACAAACAAACCAAAACAAAAACTCTTCAGTTATGCTACCTTTGACCCTTACACAAATTCCACTATAGTGGGCTTGCAGCAGTGTGGATAGACTGTAAATATGTTTAGACAGCTGGTACAGTCTGAGGCCTTCTTAAGGAAATGGAAAACAATACAGAAGGTCTTCATTCAGAAATAGTCTCATATAATCAAGAATGCCCAATATCTTTCAATGCAGAATGCCTTTTTCAGTGAATCTTACTGCTTGTCATGAAATAAAGTATGACTTTTCAAACAGAATAATTGAGAAGTAGGTCTCCCCCACATTTCTCTTTCATGCTATGTTAACCTCACTTATTCTACATTTGTGCAGTAGAAGAAATGCCAGCCAAGTTAAGTTTCTAAATTTAAAAATACTGGATGACAAATCTTTGGCAAGAAGGGATGCACAATTCTAGTCTTCGTTATGCTTGCCACCTCCTGTTGTAGAGAGCTAAGGAAAAAAGCAGCAGGAAGCTCATTAAGATCTTGTAGCCAAAGGCCACAACCCCCTCTCCTGTAAAAGTCTCAAATTTTCTTGACTGCTCTGCTCTCCCTTTGCAATGTCCAAAACATGCAGTGAATCCTGAGGGCATCCAGCAGGAAATCATCGCTGTCTGTTCTGTATAAATCCCAAAGAAGGGAAGAAAATGACAGGACATAGGCACTGCATAGTGCGTTACCCAGCAGAGAGGCATTGGAGGAGAACAGAGTAGAGAGCTAGGTCTTAATACAATAAAGTTTGTGAATTCAGCCAAATCTCTCTGGTGACTTCAATGGCCTTGATGTCCTCATAATCTGTGTATGCAAGGCATCAGTCTCCTTCCACCAGGGGTGTGTTTGAAATGCATGATGGAGTCCTAACCCATTGAAGCCTGCTGGGATGATGCCTAATGTGATCCCCTGTGCTAGTATGCATGGGTACAGGTGTGTTGCCATCTCCCTTGGGGAACCAACCCAAACAGTTAGGCAAGCAAGAAATATATTCATGAACTTGATGCATTCAGTGTTAGTCCCTATTTCCTTTGACCTATTTCTTTCTTAAAGTTCAGGAATTTTTGTACTGTACGAATTTAAACTAGTCTTTCAGCAAAGAACTTCTTAATTCCTCTTCGAAAAGCACATGAAGTTTATCAGCTTTTTAAGTAGCTCAGGTTTCACTTCCTCCATTAATGTGACTGATAGATTTTAATTTTTTTTTTTTTATGGAAAAGATCTTAATTAAATTACCCAAATTTTGCCACTGGGCCTGAAAAATTCAGCTAGAATACTGGTACTGATAGAATAGTCATGATGAATGACTCTCTAAATGAAGTTATGTAAACTTTATTCCCTGAATATACGTACAAAACTGGCAGAGGATATTGGTTAGAGGGATCTTTTTTCCTCTTTTTTTTTTYTTAACAATGTGTTTTGTAGAATTGAAATGTGGATTTAGCCATGAAATAAACCAGTAAAACTTAATAATAATAAACAAATAAAACTAAAAAATAAAGTATATGAGTTGCCAACGAGGTGAGGAAAGAGGAAGCTTGGATTTAGAAACAAAATGTCAGAGGAATCCCACAGATTGAAGTAACGATGTCCCATATTTTGACTTACTGAAATTTCATGAGACAATGCTTGCTTTACCATATTGTTTTGCATTTTGAGGAAACTTGGCTCTAATTTTGCAAGTAGGATAATTATGAAAGAGAGATTAATCAGATTGCAAGCTGGTTATTTGTTTGAGGTTTCCAGTAATAATGAAAATGTAGATTTGAAGTCCTAATCTTTCTTTTGCCAATTTAATAAAAATATTTATGTATCTTTGAAAATGACCTGCCCCACAAAAAGGCACTATTTTACTTGCATTTATGCTTTTAAGTAAAATAAAAAAAATCATCTTATCTAGAGTAACTTTCCATATTTACGGCAACCAGTTCCAATTTTTACATCTTTACATCTTACTCTTTGCAGAGGAATACAGCGATTCAGGGCAGAGTGGTTTAAAGAAGCAGGTTGGATGGGGGGGTAGAAGAGATGGGTAAGAAGCGGCTCACCAGTGAAGCAGCAAATAGATTTCACAAGGGGAATCTGTCTCTAGTTTTAGAATTTTGTGAACTGATGCTCTGGAGGACACCTGAGCTCTGATCCTGATGATGCACAGGATCTGGAGGGAAGGATTTCTTCTCTTCCATGTCTATGATATATAAGGAGTCGTTTACTGGAAGAAAACTGTTTTTTAAGTATTATGCAAGACTGAAGTATTATATAAGAATTACAGAAGGACACCTGGTTTTGGGGGGTTTTTGTTATGGCTTGTTTCAACTGACATGGAAAAGAACTTTAGAACCAAGTACAATTCAAAGATGGTTTGCTTTAATTTCCTTTCTTCAGGTAAAATGTTTAGTGAAGGCATTAGGAATGATTGTAAGTTAGAGGATAAGGGAAACATGTATTCACAGAAAAAGCAGGTTCAATGGACAATTTCCTGTGTTTTAGGCGCACTTATTGCGTGTAGAAGGGACTGATAATTCATATGGGTAAATGAATCAAGACACAAGAATAGTGTCCTACTTCTACCATGTTATTTTTTTCTGCAGATTTGGTATGGTGTGTAACAATTGTAACAAATCGGTTTAGAATTTACAGAGAATAAGCTTTATATGAGTCTTCTCTGAAAGACATGATTTTGATTTTTTTTTTTTTTTTTTTTTTTTTTTTTTTATGGAAAAGATCTTAATTAAATTACCCAARTTTTGCCACTGRGCCTGAAAAATTCAGCTAGAATRCTGGTACTGATAGAATAGTCATGATGAATGACTCTCTAAATGAAGTTATATAAACTTTGTAGAAGAATAAATGAATTTGTATTTTTGGTTATCTTTTTTTTTCCTCTACTTAAATTAGAAACTTGAGTAACTTCAGTTTTATTCACTTTTATACCTGCAAATCATTGTAAAAATCAGTCATTTACAAACATTACAAGAACTTCATCTCAGATTGCAGTCCTGAAGAAGATTCATAGTAGCCACCTAAAGCAAGACAAATGAAACCACTTTTTCCAAAGGATTCTGAAGTTCTGTAAGTGTAAGTACCCAAATGGCTGCTTATTCTGATACACAGCAACCTCAAAAGTGATGATCTTGATGAGCTAGTAGGAGAAAACAGTGTGAAAAATTACTTCCTTCTGTTTATTTCAAGTCCAACTCCTCAGTACCATACGTTTCCTTCACAGAAACAATGTCTGTTTTCAGTCTGCAGAAGTAGTTGAATTCTCAGCTGTGCAAAAAATACAATTATGACAAGTACACTTGACCTTCAGTGAAATTAAGGAGAGTACCACCTGCACTAAATATGTCTTGTAAACAGTGTCAGGAGCAAAGGGATACAGTCTGGCTAGAAATCAAATCCAGTTGCATAGCTTACTACAATAATAACATTTCAGGTTGCTTTAGAGTTTTGACTTCTAATTGTACCCTACTCTTAAACAAGGAGTGTTGATGAGTTGTTAGCAGCTGCACTGTGAACAGGAGCACTCTTTGTGCTGAGATAAAGCTGCCCAGCTCTAGAAATAGTCTGTCATGCAATAAACAACTTTGCATTTTTCTTTTTTCTTGATTCTCTTGTAGTCCAAATGTTACAAATGAAATCAAAGAGCATAAGAAAACTGTTTCAGGGCACTTCCCAGAACATTTTGATCCCTTGACCTGTGCCTACTCCTAGAATAAACTAGTATAGTAAGATCCATGTTTTGTTTTAAAGAAAAAACTCCTCCAAAACCGAACTCCTTAAAACTATCTAGATAATGAAGATGGCCTAAATTAATTTTTATATATATGTCATACGGAAACCACAAAATATTTTTTTAGAAGGACACAGTAAATTGCAGGCTGCTTGTCGTATCTGAAAGACAATCCAGTAAAATAAATGCTTTAGTCCAGATCCAAACACATCTCTGTTATGGAAGTTCCCTAAGTGTAAACCCTCATCAGACCTCTTTTTATGCAAGTCTCACCTTGAAGTAATAGGTACCTAGAAGAGGTGTTATCCTGGGTTATTTTGGCTAGACAGTTCTGACTAGTAAGGTTCTCCATAAAGACTACCTGCCGCTATTCACCTCTTTTAAACCAATCCTTTTCCTCTTYTCTTTTCCTTCAGCTTAATGAGCATTTTGCAGCATAGCTCAGAGAGGAAGGAATGTGGGGGAAGTCAGGTAGTTATTTAAAGCTTTTAAATGTCTAAATCATAATTTCTAAATTTTTTTTAGGCATAGTTAGCTGGTATAGATCACAAAGTGCAGGAAACATGTACTGGACAGTCTTGTGTGTCCAGTAAGCTTTATACTGCAGTGGTACAGAGTGCATTTTAGTAGATGGTATCATAAGGTGGAAAACTTACGGTTCTTAAATGTCAGGTCTGCATCTGAAGAAGCAGTCAGTCCTGCAGCACAATATGAATGGGGAAAATGGGTCCCTTGCCCACAGAGGCAGGAAATGCCCATGGTAGGCTTTTCAGAAACAACATGAAATCTGGAATGGTCTCAAAGATGATGGTACCCAGTTTATACTTTCTCCCCAGCAAAGTCAAATTGCAAGCCCTCAAAAATCTTAGCAACCATCTACTAAATATAAGGCATAGATGAATAAACATCATGTATGTGTGCCATCTTTTATATTATCTGCATCACTGACAACTGTAGAATTTATAGCACCTCATATTTAACATACATTTTACTACACTCCTTATTTTTGCAAATCAAAATTGAAATTATACAGATCTTATGTAGTTTAGCTTTTTTATTATTAATCTGTAAAACTGCTGTGTTTTTCTTTAAAATTTATATCATTCCCAATATAATTAGTAACTGTACAAGAAATCAATTTATTTCTGAGGAAAATCAGCTGAAGTGTCTTGGCTGTTTTGTAGCAATGGGTTCTGTTTTTGTCTCCCATTTCCATAGCAAAGAGAATTAATTTGAGAGATCAATAGCGTTGCCAGCATATGTTACATACTCCTGCCATAATTCACAGTGCTGGGGAGTATGCGACATGAGTTTAAACTTAATCTTGTATCTTGTTGTATAGAATTATGCAAATGGCATACCCTTACAAAGAAGCTTTTGTTTTTATTAATTTAACGCAGTAATAACTAATAAGGGAAAATGTGTAAAACAAATCATTGTATGTACTTAGGATTAAAAAAAAACGTACTAAGCCTTGATATTGGGTGTGTGTAATGGATGTTGTTGTGTAAAACGCTCTGCACTTTGCAGCGTGTGAAACCTGCACAAACTTTCCAATAATGTTAAAGCACTTGCAAAAATGTTGCACCTGGAGCAGGGAGGAGTGAAGAGGGCAAAGGTCAGCATTAGGCATTAAGACACTGACTAAACAGACTTTACACTCAGTGAAAAGTCCAGACAACCCCTGCAGTGTCATCTTACAACTCTGGTTTTCTTCTTTTCAGGACATAGTAATCCATAAATACACTCAAGTCACCAGCAGCTTAGCTCTTCCCCCCCTTCTCCCCCTTTTTAACTTGCCTTTCATTTTTAATTCTTACATAAAGATCTGAAATTTTAACCCTTTCTATGTCTTTTAATCAACCTTGGGAACTGCTTTTCTTCACTGTTGTCATTCACTAGACTTCTCATCTTTTTCAATCCTCTTTTTTGCAAATTATTTTCTTAGAAAAGTCATTTCAAATGAACTAAAAAATAATGCTTGAAAACAGTAGCACAAACTCAGTGTATGGATAAGACATTCTGGGAAATTATCAGATTTTTATTTCTTAAAAAAGGCAGTTATCAAACTCTGTCAACAACGTAAATGCATCCTTTTTTTCTGAAGCTTCTTAACCAGAGACTTTATGTAAAATATTTCATGGGATGTAGTATAAAATTTGCTTTTACAACTTCTTCTGAGCTTATTTGTTTGGATAGATGAAACCAGTTTCAACTGGGATGCTGCAAGAAGATAATCATCTTGCTTGCCATTGTTGGTTTTTTTTTTTTTAATCAAACAAACAAACAACCTCATCAATTATGTCTCTAAACTGGAAAAATGTAGAGGTAAAACACAGAGGTGTTTTGTACTTTTATCATACAATTAAGCCTTTCAGTTTTGCATCTATTAAGCTTACTAGCTGAAATCATGAGACCAAACTGATTTTAATCATTTTGTCTGATCCCATTATCCACATCTCATRGCTTAAGAGACTGGATAGACTCCTAATATAGCCTGGAGCCTTGACAGTAAAAATAGGCTGGTAAAATACAGCCCATCAATTGCACGTAACCATGCACATTTTGCTGACTTCCTCTCCTTGTTCTGAGCACTGTACGAGGCTGTACATCCACGCGGGATATTTCCCTCTCACCCGCTTCTCACTACACCAACCCTTCCGCAAACCGACCGAGATGACCAGCAGATTTGCCACGTTGCCTTTTTCTTAATTTTTACAACTCCTGAACAGCACTGACAAAAGATAGCTGAAAGTCTAAGTATTTCTTCCATACTGTGCATGAATATTGATTAATAGAAACATTCAGCAGAAAAAAAATTTTTTTCTTTCACACAGAAATCCCTCATATTTGCTCATGGACGGAAAACAAAGTTTTCAGTTCCATGTATGCGACACTGTCAGTCACAAAATGGCAGCCTGAAAAAATCTTCTGTGAAATCTCATCATTTTCAGGCCCACTGATTTCTGTTCCTGTGCAGTGATTTTTACAGGTGCTATCCAAGGGTTTCTAACTCAGCCTGTTCAATGGTAGGAATCAAAGAATCGTCAATAGAAATGTCAATAGAAAGGTGAAACTGGGAGCACAATTTAATAACCGCCAGTGAAGGGGGCAGAACCCAGCAAAGGTATTTACTTCTCATGGCAAAGGGCTCTGTAGAAATTAAAGACCTATTTCAGCACGATGTTTTAAGCATGTGCTGAACTCTGAGCATGGAAGTGGTTTGCTAGATCGCCTTCAGGCTTTAGAAGTAAGAATATGCTCAACGCCATTACAAGATCAGATCCTTGCTGCACAAATACTGGAGGTAGTAAATGTCTAGGGCTCAGGTCTGCTACTCCTAGTCACTCAGTGCAGCATTTTAGCCTGTAGTTAGTCTCACTGGTACCATGGGGACAGTCTGTTAAATAAGCCATTACTCTACAGGAGTCAGCATTTTAGTGTTAGGCCCTGCATGACAGCACTTCATGTTGAATATARAGCATCATTACAGATGGAGCAGTATCTTTTGTTTATCCTATATTCTGATGTTTTGTTGCATGTTAGCAAAAAAAAAAAGTGAATGTTCACGTACATGAAAAACTTAAGAAAATTAAGCTAAAACTGAGTTATGTGAACCTCTTGAGAAACAGGATCTGTATCTTGTCTAGTTATAGAAATACCACACCAAAAATGACCTGATTTAATAACAACAACAAAAAAAAGACTATTGTTCTGTCTGGAATTTTATATTCTTTTCAAGCATCTGAGGTATCTCCAGTACCCTTTGCTGTGGTATCTCAATGCTGACCTCGCAATAATAATCACAAATTCAAAACTTGAATTCTACTAATATGATGTAGATGAGAAGCCAGGCAGTTAAATGATTTGCCCAAGGCTACAAAACATCTTGCTGGAGAGCTGAAACCAGACCTTTTACCATGTCTGCCTGGCCAGTCCCAAAGTCTGTGCTTTGTTTTACGTTCTCAGGCATGTTTCTTCATGCACGTGTTACTTGGACAGCATGCTTGACATATAGCAAAGGCCATGCTGCCCACTGCATTTTCTCCTTGACTTTTTTCACCTTACATTTAAAAAGTGATTGGGGTTTTAAAGAAAACCTGGTTCAACTGAAGAAAAGAAGGATATCTTATTTGAAACCATTTTCATAATTATTTTTCAGAAATTATTTTCCAGAGCTGTTTGGTTGTTTCTTGATTCAAGCTTATAGTGATAATCTGAAACCATCAGTGTAATGTTAAACTAAGCTGTGAATAGTAGAGGGGATTTTTACAAAATAGTACAGGAATAATAAATCTGTTGCTAATTTTTTTTCCTTGTGTGTAAAAAAAAAAAAAAAAAAAAAAAAAAAACAAAAAAAAAAAACCCAAAACAAAAAAAACCACCAACAACCAAAAACAAAAAAAACACCCCACAAAAAAAAACAACCAAACAAAAAAAAACCCCAAACAACAAACAAACAAAAAATACACAAAACAAAAAACCCACCACAACCAAGCTTGCTCTGTATTCCTTTCAATTGGTCTTCCCCTGCCTTTTTTTCTAAAGTATTCATTTTACCCACTTACATTTACATAAGCCATGGATAAGGTATGGGTAGGACCTTGTGCATCTTTTGCATACTCTACTTGCTAAATTTTGATAAATATTGTTATATTACTCCACAGATATCTTGCCAAATAAAATAGTAGGTAAGACTGTAATGATGTCATCTGTGTGCATATTTCTGTAGATAATGTTTGTGTGTGATACATACAGTATTTACAATCTGTACATTGCATGTAGATCACACAGACAGAAGTGAGACCGTGATCGCCAACCCACATAGCGTGGGTGGGGTATGTGTGTGTAAAATCTATGTAGGCAAATTAATAGTGATTGAAGATTACAGATGTTTTAAGTGTGAGCATTTTGGACAGTGGAAAATTGTATTTTTCTGACACTTTTAAAATTTTTTTGGTTTTTTTTGGGTTTTTTTTGTTTTGTTTTGTTTTTTTTGAGAAGTACCACATCCTTCACATTTTCTGACTTCATTAGAAAAAGCAAAGCAGTTCATGCTTTAATTCATCCACACCTTTCCTTTTTTTTTTCTTTTCATTCTTTGCTTGAGGGTTTTTATTTTGCTAAAATATTTGGCAATTAAATGATGCTGAGTACCTGTTTGTCTGGTGTGTGATAGACATATGTATTCCTTGTTGCACGCATTTGTAAAAGAGGAACTTGCAATGATTTTTGCCTGAATGCGACTAGATTTGCTGCTGTACAAATAACATAAATTAAATATTCTTAATTATTTTAGCTCATGCTAGAAAAGATTCAGGACAAAGGGGAGATTGATGCAGTGTGCCTTACAATGGCCCTACTGATTTCTCTACTGGCCCTTCCTCTGCACATGGTCAATTAGAATTGAAAATCCTGTGCTGATTTCATTCGCTGGAATTTTTAAGCAGGTCAGGAAGAAAGATGTTATTGAAAGGAAAAGTCTCATCTAAATAAGAAAAGAACACGTGGCCATCTGGTCTAACTGTACCATGCTGAAAGTCATTTTGGCTCAGCCGTAGTTTGGTCTTTGCAACAGTTTGCCAAAATACCAAACAGAGATCTGTTTACATTAAAACATTCTGTGCTTTTTACCTATAAAAATGTAATGTGCAGTTCTCTTCCTATCTGTAATGTATAAGCTCATTTGACCTCGTTACCTTATTGAGACTGCCTATGTTTCTGGTAGGCTCTCAAGTTACTTCTGCTGTGTAAAGGTATAAGTGAAACAACCAATCTTTTGAAAGTTTTGGAAGTAATCCTGATCACATTATTATGACTAAAACTTGCACTTCTGCTTGAACTAGGAAAGGCTCAAACAAGCAGATGCAACAGAGGAAGCATGGGGGGGGGAAGATGGGAGAGGAGAGTTTAAAAAAAGAAATTAGAACTTGAGGCTTGTGTGAGTAGCACCATGGAGTTTGCACAACCAATTGGAGGCCATAGGCTAAGAGATGAGCTGTAATAGACATCAAATTTTTAAGGATTGGAGTCATAAACATGCATGAGCTTCCATGATTGCTTTGTTTCAACTATTTAAAAGTTTAAAGAAGTCAGCCAAAAAACACAGGTCAGAATCTTTCACGTTTAGGTAAATAAACTCTTTGTGTAAAAAGCTAAAACACATAGCTCCAAATCTCAGGTGTCTGGAAAAGAGCAGCTGGAGGATAATGCCATATTTGCAAAAACGCTGGGCATTTGTATCTCCTACCTACTTTAGTCGGAGCTGTTGAACACCCAGCATTCACAAAAACCAAAAGACCTTATTGGGAGAAGGGGAGAGTGTTGACCTAAACATGGAGGCAAGGGCCTTGTATTCATATGCTCAGGTTTAATGCTTAACTCTTATGTGATTAGTCATTACTTTTGCATCGACAAACAATATATAAATTGCTAGTTGAAATATCCCTTCTAATACATGGTAGTGCGTAAATCACTTCTGAGGTTTACAGGAATTGATTTGTGTAGGATTTCAGTCTTTAGGAAATGGATAAAAATATGATTGCTTATTGTCTTTTACCATAAGAAAATAAAAGTCAGCACTTCAAAATGTAGCTGCAGGCATTATTTTGAAATACATTTGTGAAATGTAAGTGACAAATTTTATTTTTCAAGTATAATATGCAAGGAAAAGTAGAAAGGAAATTAGCACTTAATACTAGTGAACTTGTGTATATACATGTAATTTACAAGTATATACTTTTCATAAATGACCATTGTGTTGAGTTAGCTTGTATATTTCATATAAGGTGTATAAAATGTTCCTTCAGAAAAGTGTTAAATCCCTTGTTTTTAAAAAAAAAAAAAAAAAAAAATACAAATTTGACCGCAGTGGTCAACAAATTCTCTTCATTTCTCTGAAATCTCTTTTCTAGAATCTTTACCTTGCCATACCTTGGATATTGTTGCCACTACATGCAACCTTTTGGTTGTATGTCTCTGCTGCTATTTGGAAAGGAGGTTTTGGGGGGGTTYTTTGGGGGGGTTTTTTTTGGTTGTTTTTTAAGACTAAATTTATGGGATACCTATGCTGGATTCCTTTTTTTAATAGTGTTTATTAGCAATATTAAAGAAAAAAGCTTAAAAAAAAATCCTATCTTTCTATTAAGATACCTGTTAGTGTGACTAAAATATAGTTTAAGCCTTTTCAGGGAGTAAATTAAAAGCAGTGTACGTGTGCGTGTATGTGCATGTGTGTATAAAAGCGTATTTTCTTTTAAGTCTTTTTCACACAAAGTCCATATTGAAAAGCAAAAATTAATCACCATGTGTATCATACCGTAATTTGTACCAGAAGACAATGCAATTCCAAACAACTTTTAGAAAATAGGTCCGCACGGCATACATTTAAAAGTTAAATAGAATAAATGCTTTGAATCTCCCTTTTCGCTGGATGTCTCTGCTAACCCCACCCATAGCCACACCAAACAGAGAGCAACTATTCTGGGGAGTACTTCATTCCCAAGACCAACTTTCTGGCACGATGACACTGGGCCAGTCGGCATTTCTCTGCGCTGTGGCAACAGGAAGGCCGGGGGTTGCAAGGCCAGCTAACTAAAATAGTCCCCTGCCATGCTCCCCTTCTTTGGTTTGAAGACAACCTACTCGCAAAGCATTTCGCTACTGCCTTGTTTAAAACTGCCACAAAACTGTCTAGGAGATCTTGCTAATCTCTCTAAACCCAAATATGTTCAAGTATTTCAGTTTGACTGCCTTTCAGATGTAGGTCTCTGTACACTAGCTATTTGCCTTTATGTAGTATATTGTATACGTATACAAAATCTTTCCATAGTATTTGAAAGCTACATGGCAATTATGTAAGTGATGCATGAACTTAACATAAAATACTGCATTGACTGTAAAGCTAGAGTAGAAACCACTGTAAAATGGGAAACAGTGAATGCCCCTCGTTACACTGTGCTGGAAAGTGTGTGCACATATGTGCATGTTTTGTGCAATAATGTGTGTATATGTTTACAAAGTTTCTTATTTCGTATTTTTTGTGAATCACAATGAAGTTGAAACTGAGCCTGGCCGACATAAGGAGGAAAGGCTTGTGTTTGTCTTTAATCTTTCTGCAGCACGGTTCAGACTTCTGTCTGATCTGCACATAGCAGAGCAAGGGGCTTGCCGTGCATTGCGTGCAGGCTCCTTGATTGTGGAGGGGAAAAAAAAAAATCTGGCTGGAATCCAGACAGGCGAGCGCAGTGCTCTGTTGATCATTATGTCTAGCCTTCAGGTGTCTCAGCTCACAGTGGGCGGTGGTTGGGGGAGGGGGAGATAACAGGAGGGCAGACAAAGAATAAAATGGTGTATTTATTTAAAAAAAAAAAAAAAAAAAAAAAATGTAAAAAAATTCAAGTCAAATCCTTTTTTTAAAAATGCTTCTTTTAACGTTCCTTTCCCCGCAATGGGAGCAAGCAAACATCTGTCCAGGAAGATTTATTTAAGCCATAATTAGTAGCGTCTGGAGTCTTTCAACAATTTCTCCTTATTGCACTTAATTTTTTTTTTTTTTAAAAGAAGTCTGCTCATCTTTCACTTAGACACTGTTTTCACTTCATGCTTTATTAGAGATCCAGCCCAGCCAGGACCGAGTCAGATTTCTATTGTCTTTGGTTTTTCCCTTCTGATCGTAGTTTTCAGAATCTAACTTTTGGTAGGGGAGGAGGGGTGGGAAGGAGCGTGCAGGCGGGGGGGAAAGGTCTTATGAACATGTGGGGGGAAAAAAAAAAGAACAAAAATACAAATCAGTGCTGCTTATTATACAGTTATCCATTTGGGTTAAATTTCTTTTCCGGAGAAGCAGAAGGAAAAAAAAAAAAAAAGCTCTGCTTTGTCTGTTGCTTCTGTTTGAGAACTCTCATAAATCTTGCCCAGAAAGCAACTTGGGCTTAAGGAGATCTGGCCAGCAAAGCTCTGGGAAGCAACTGCAATGTCTCTTGCTATGGATATTCTCTTCTTTCTGCCCCCTTCGTCCCCGCTGCCCCCTCCACCCCGACCTTCTGACGTTATGCTGCGAAGAGCCCCACACCCTTTCCCACCCCATCAGGAAGCCGAGTGAATGTAAGCCACAATCTAGAGGTAGTTAAAGTTGCTTATCAAAAAGCCTCTCCTTGTGCTGAGTGAGTCCAGATATTATACTAGTTGTGTTTTTTCTGTCCAGCCATAACCCTTTTCTAACACTCCCCCCGTTGGCTCGCCTCTCCCCCTCCCCCCGTGGAAGGGGTGGGATGGGAACCTTGCTCGACTTCATTGTTCCAAATGTAAGAGCTATTTGCCCCAAAGTGTCTTTGCTGTCTTTCATAGCTAATTATAATAACTGTCAGATGTCTGGAAAGTCTGGGCTGCCCTTGTTGGCGGAGTTAAAGTTTGCCTTTATTTTTTCCCCTTGGGGACAGATCAGGCCTGATTAGACACAGAGTACAAATAAAAGTGAACAACATACATGTGTAGGGCTTTTTGTCTTTGTTTTTCTTTATGAACAAAGCAGCACGCTGGCTATGTCAGGAAGCAGTGTGGCATGCAGCATGCATGCAGGCACTGCCCTGGAGGATAACTCTTTTTTTTTTTTCTTTTTTTTTTTTTTCTTTTATTGAAGCATGCAAGAAATATTTCTGAATTTGAATAGCACTTTAGATACTTGTTCATCTCATAAGAAAAAGTAACCATCAATTTAGTGCACATAGCATTTTGACAATTTCAAGAGATTTGCTTTTCTGGGTGAAAATAAAAATAAATAGACTGTGTACTCACAGTTTTGTTGTGCTGTGCAGGTCGTAGTCTCCTTCTGCAGAGACAAGGAGGGTAGGAGGATGTCAAGGGTGCAGAATCCCAGTTTAATTCAGGAGAAATGTACAAATGTGCTTCCTGAAGACGCCTGGAAGTCAGCCACTTGTGCTCAGACATCCCATTGCTGCTCTGCATGCTATACTATCTGCAGTTCTGAATTGAACTAAATACTGCCCATGTGAAAGACAGGGGAAACACAGTCATGTGGGACACACAAATCCACTCTATTGGCTCCGAAGGCACAACTTCAGCATTCTTGCATTTCCACCATTGGTTAACAGTTCAAGCTGAAAGAGTCTAGGTCCTCCTAGTGAGTCCGTTTTCCCTTTATGTGTGGAAGAATGACTGTAGGATTTTACAGTGGCAGGATTAGTTAAGTAAGGGACTGAAGTCATCCCTTTGACTGAAGCCGGTGGGTGGGGATTGGAAGCTGTGCTTTTCTCAAGTCGACGTTTTTCCTTTTTCTGCCTGCGTTCTGTGTGTCAGGAAATGCTTGCAGTTAACTTGGGCAGCACGCAGAAACTGAAGTGACTTCAGGTTCAGGGATAGGGACTTGACTTTTAGAGTAACACAGTGTTGCAGACCGTACAATGATTTTTACAGGAATAAGTCTATTCTGTCAGGTTAAAGTGTGGTTATTTTCTCTTTTCTAGATGTTTTTTTTTTTTAAGCCCAGAAAGGGCTATACCAGGATCATCTAACTTAAGCTTTTGCATCACATAAGCCAGACAAATGAATCCAGCGGTTCCAAAGCCTAGACAAATAATTCAAGTGACAACAGAAAACAGATTTTACAGAACTATTGGATCTCTGGGGAATATTATGATGTGGTTATAATAATATTTTGAAAGAAGCAACAAATTCTATAAAATCTATAATTGCTGATATTTGGTCATTTTGAGAATAATGAAACTATAAAGATTAAATAGGAGGGAAGAAGATTGACTATTGCCTATTTTGGTGTTCTGTCATTTGCCTGATTTAGTTATGCCAGCGTGAGCAGTAATTTGAAACGGTACTCAGTCATGTGTGACATACTTCTCCAATTAACCCTTATTAAAAAGACCTTTCCCAAATCCCACATGCATGTTTTCCTAGAACCACAGAAAGTAGAGGTATGACAGATCTATTGGGGCTTGTGTTCGTCCTCCTCTCTGGGCAGGTTTATTTCCTCTTCTATGTTTGTAGGGCTTTGTCTAGTGTAGCTCTAAATACCCTGAACGTGTGGCTCCTGTTGGTAGACTGTTGAATTTAGGGCCTAATTTAGCAGTTGAAGGGCTTAACTATACTTGGAAATTTACCAGAATAATTATTCCGGAATAGTAAATTCATTACATGCCTGTGGTGTATGCAAGGCCAAGCACCGACAGACTGCACTGCTGGCGTTTGTACTACGTACAAGCTCCTATTCAGCAGCTTATGCCTGGCTCTGGGTGTCAGGACATCTTTTTGTTTCTACCAGTCAAGCTTGTTCAGACCACCTTAAAACAATGCTTCTTCCTCTTTGGAGTTCACCCTCTTAAGCTATTTATAGACTTTTATCATCACCTCACTGACCACCCTTGTCATCACTTAGCTGAACACCATATTCCAGGTGTAGCTGTGTGAGATATGGGAATGTTCCTCTGTAGCCTGTGACCTGGTATCGCTGCAGCAAATCAATATGTGTTTTCTTGATATGTGAGCAGGAAAAATATATATTTTTAAAAAGTACTTACACACCTGACAAACAGGATTTCAAAGAAGATGAATACACTCTATTCTCTACTCTGAGTTAAGAAGAAGGCCTTGTAAGGCCTTCTTTGCTTGTAAGTGCTAAGAAGATGCAGAGCGTTTATTTTTCTTTAGCAGGCTTACTTAAAAATAAAGTTTAGTAATAATATATAAAAGGTGGGGTTTGATTTTGTTGTTGTTTGGTTTGTTAATCTTCATGAAGAAAGGTAATTGTCTGGTTTGGATAAAATAAGGCTACAGCAGTAGCATCAAAACTTTCTCTCCTCCCTCCAAAAATGTTTTCAGCTCCACTGGGCTTTCCACATCTGGACTCCAGAACACTGAGGAGAGAGAACTGAAAACCCTGGGAGACATTTTCTTTTTTTCGCAGTGCTGGTGGTCTTCATAATTTTGGTTACTTTTTTTGTTGTTGTTTAATTCAATTAAAGTGGGAAGAAATACTAGTAAAAGAAACCTTACTCCAGAGAGCAGTAAACTCTTTGGTTTTAAGACCAGTACATGGTCTTGTCTTAAATACATCTTTTTCATGAATGTCAGTTTCTGATTTTAAAATGCTGAAAAGCTATTTAAAGAGAGGGAATAAACATCTGAATTCATTTAGTATTGTTTAGCTGTTTCCTCAAACAAATCACGAGTGAATTTCAGGAAAATTTAGGGAATCTGGAGCAACAATTATTTACCTGTACTACTTGAGCCCTGAATCAAAGACTTAGGTGATACAAGCAGACATTTTTGTGACTCTTACAGTATTTCAGAGACCAAATTAATACTTAGCATCACTGTTGTCTGCAGAGAGAGAAGTAAGTGCATCTTCGCATGTATTAATGTATTTCAATGGACATCTTATTTTCCATATCATCTCCATTGAAAAGAAATCAAAATGAAGACTTAGGCTACATCATGTTCACTCTCCTTGAATAATAAGCTGTTTTTTTCTCTGTTATTGGTTACTAGAGAAGAATTCATAACTGTAAGAGACAAAGAATGAGAGCATCATAAAATTACCACGGTGTGGAAAATAGCATTACTTTGCAAATTCTGTCATCGTGATGATGCTTAAGATGCGAAATGATGTTGCTGTACGAACAGGGCTGTCAGAGTCTGGAGACTGTACTGTTACTGCTATGTGGTCCTCTGTGACTCCATCCATTGACAGAATGGACTTCTATTTCTGGTTTTGGGTTAGCGTTTTCTGGGTTTGGGGCTTTTTTCCCTGATCTAGCAAAGATTGGTAAAGACACTTAACTCCTGCCTAATAGAGGTCCTGTTCCTAAGAATTTTCACTGTCCCCTGGCCAGGAACTCTAGGAAAGAAGAGAGATGACTGAAGGTAGAAATGGTTGTCACTAAAATACCTCTTTTTCATTCTTTGGAATTACTAGAGAGCATATGGTGTAAGGGGGAAAAAGTAGGATGGCCTTGATCCTCTCGTATGGGGTGCATTCCCAAACAACTTTACAGAACAGCTAATGATTTTTTCTTGTGTAAATCTAAGCTCAATGACAATTTAGGGGGAGGAGGAGACTTGCCTCTTGGCTTCTTTTTAGCAATGCGTGCTACATTTAGAAAGACAAAAATTAAAAAGTCAGATAAATTTCTTTAAGAAAAGCTTAGAATAAAGGCACTTGTGCAGTTTGCGTGTTGGTGTGTTGTATTCTATAAATAGATACTTCTGAAAACATTTTAACTGTTCCCTCAGAAAATCAAACGTAATTCTATTGCGTGTATGATGTAGATTTCATGTTGCCCAGCACTTTCAAGACTTTCCATTTTTTTTTCTGTGGAAAATAATTGAACTTTACTGTATAGACTGTGTATTTGCTTGCAACTTTGCCAGAGAATTCTTGCTGTTCTGTACACCTTTGCTTTTTATAATTCAGCAGTAGGTGGTATCTGCTAAAGTTCAAATCTTATGTTAGTCACTGCTAGTAAAATCCTTCAATGCTGGTAATGGATAAGAAAAGAAGAAATCAGTCAAAAAAACCCAGGAGATACTGGAGAAGCTGGAAAAAGGCAGCGAAGTCATTGAAAATCTTTGAGGGCAGGCAAGCGGACAAAGGGCACCCAAAAGCCATTTCACAGAGAGGAATTACCAGAGCCTGGAAATATGCACATCACTTGCAGTGTGTGCATCTCTTCTGGAAATGGTTTTATACCTTGGTTAAGAACAGCCTTAAGCTAACATGAGGAGTTTTTCAAGTGTATCTGGTACAGGAGGGCTGTGAAGGAAGGTTTGTTTTCATCTCCTGCACCAGGAGGGGTGAAAACTGCTGAAATGCTGTCTGAGCAAGTCATCTGTGATGTACCAGCTGGCCAGGTTGCAGTATCTACCATTTACATAAAGAAGTATCACCGGCAAAGCTGTTAATATCATAACTGATTTTGTGGGGCTTTTTTGGGTTTATATTTTGTTTTGTTTGTGTTTTTTTTCCAACCAAGTCTTTTCTCATTCCTCTGTCTCCTCTAGCTATTTACGTTGATAAAGTAGATGAAACCACATGAGATACCGGGAAGATTTTCAGCAGCAGAGAGGAAGCTGGTATCCCATTGCTAGTAAAAGTCAGGAGAACTTATTCCTGTTTCCTCTGCAGGCCTTCTTTCTGTTTAGGGTCAAGTTTTCATGGATAGCTTAGATAATCTGGCTGCAATTTAGCCACCACAAAAAACATCTCCGATTCAGTAGGTTCTTGACCTACATGTACTGAAATTCATGCATACTTTGAGCTATTAGTTGTTTCATATTTATGACCCTGATTTTGGTTACAGGACTGTTGGTGAGGAATTCAAATCCTATCAATATCTCATTCAGATGAACTGATAACATTAGGAAAAAATCCAGGATTGTCAGCTAGTGGATACTAAAATTTTTACAAGGTTTATAAAAGTGAAAATTAAAATAATCTGTTAACAACCATATTTGTAGGAGAAAATTTTTATATAAAACAGAACGTTATGTAAACAGTCGGTAGGTAACTGCAATATTGTTCAGATGAAATTGAGTAATACAAATGTTTTAAAGGTTGGCTATATTTAGAGTGCCATAGAATTATGATGTCCAGAAAGATTTGATCAACAAAGCTAGAATCAACCATGCTTTTAAGCTGATATACCTCAGGTTTAAAATATATAAAATCCCTTGTTAACCATTAAGGTACCATTGAAATGAAAGATACTTGAACAATTTTTATATCACATCTGCATATTCCGGAAAGTCTGGTGATTTCTTTTAAATGATGGTGATTTTATCAATTTTTGTTGAATCCTCCCATTTTTATCCCTTTTCTTCGGTCACTTGTTCCCATAACTCTTTTCAGTATAAACAAATTATTTTCCCTAAAATACACAGGCCCGAAACTCGGCTGGCCCAATTTTCACCAAAAAAATTAAGGACTTTGTAGGGGCAGTCTGACTTGGTGACCATAACAGGTCTTTTTCCCTCAGACTACTCTTACAAGGTTACGTAGCTTTTTCCAGTTTCAGGTAAGTTCTTTCATCCCCAATTAACCCATAATAATATATAAACACATATATTTTATAAATTATCTATCAAACTGCCATTTCCTTATAGAAGTCTGTAACTGGCACGTTATATTCTAATTTTCTTCTGCTGTAAGATATTCTATTGGTTTCAAAATCTGAAATGGATCAAAATTTTGTGCAATCCAGTATTTAGTGAAGAATGATAGTATTTAGCAGTTCATGTTTCAAATGTAGAAGTCTTTTGATGTAAAAGTCATATGTGGTCTAATTTTGAAATTTTTTTATTGACTATATCATTCCCTGGGATAAATCATCTCTCTTTTCACAGAGGAAATAGATGAATGTTTAAGTATTTCACACTATATGTGACAAAATTAAATAGAGCATTCCCTCCATTGTCCCACCCCTACAGCAGTGTCTGCAACAGAAGTGCAATATTATTGGTGAGATTAAAGCATCACAAGGAAACAAGTCATTAGCAGTTGCAACTTCCTTTTCAGTAAAAATATATTAAAGTTAAAATATATTACAACTTTTTTCAAAGTAACGTATTGTTTGGGGACCACTATGATAAATCTTGGAGATGATTTTTCTTCTTTTTCAACAATTTTAATCTAAAGAGATCTCCCATTTTTTGATTTATTATTCTTGTCTGATATCTCAGTCTTTTAGGGATAAAGATAGTAGGTAGTTTACCCCATTTCTGTTCAAATTTTGGGTGGTCCTAAACCAAGATAGTTTCAAAAGGATTTTTTTTTTTTTTTTTAAAAACCATCTGCCCTCCACATTTTACTCCTTAATGAAATAATTTATTTCGTTCTTTTCGTAAGGGAAGTTAATACTGCATAAAAGCAATACTAATACCATAGTTTTCCTTGCAAGAAGCCAGACCTATTACTTTAAGGATATGCATTTTTCCTCTGGTAGCTTATGAAAATTTAAATTAAAAGGATTTAATAATTTAAGCAGCATAGTTTAGTGGCTGAATGTTGAAGAACAGAGGAGTTTGAAATTGCTAGCAAAACACTAGACATTTCAGAGAATATAGTTCAATACTGCCTTCAGGCACTGATCCTTGCTAGGTGCATGCAGGGTAGAGATGCTTTCAGAAATAGATTATTAAATAGTTGAATAGAACTGCTACTCTAGTAATGACATTTTATCTTTAATTATATATTGTATTATATATTCTATATTGATTAATGAATTTCTTATACACTAAAGACCAAAGAATTCCTTTACTTTTGATCTTGGTTAAAGAACAAGGTATAGGCAGAGGGGAGGAAAGTCGGGGGGCAGAGGGAGGAAGTCAATGCAAACTACACTTGTTCGAATAATTGCAGTCACCAAAGTACGTTCACATATTTGTCTGATCTTTGTAGGGGAATAAAATTCTACCCTGAGACCTTCTAAATGTCCTCCTACTTTAAGTAATCTCTATCGTGGTGTTTTTTGGGTTTTTTTGGGGGGGTTTTTTTGGGTTTTTTTTTTTGGTTTTTTTTTTTTGGTTTTGTTTTGTTTTGTTTTTTAATAGAGCCATCATGATGGTATCTAAATACCCTATTACTGTGTCCCTCACTCTGTTTCTTTTGTTCCTTCCCACTGTTTAATTATGGATCTCATTTGTGGCATATCACAATCTAAACTGGAGGTTTCTTGCTTGAGGGACCTTGACTGAGATCTTGACCTTAGTGAAATCAAGGAGGAGAGTGGGTTTCAGTGTCTTAAGTGGCACCAGGATTTCACCCCTGCCTTTACTCAGGACATCTCTGGACAAAGGGAACAAGTAAGAATCAAGTGCTTTGAGTATTAAGCCAATTATCTCTTTTAATTAGGACATGTATAGAGAACTCTTAAACTGAAGAAAGGGTGAAATCTGCTGAATAAATTATTCACAGTAAATAGTCCACCCAGCTCTAGTTCTGACAGAGATAAAGCTGCAGTGGCATCAAAGTGTCTGCTCTTACAGGGTGTTGCTCTGACACAGATGTCAAATGACAAATCAACATGAGGTGAACAGATGAGTATTATTCCTTGCCTTGCTCAGCTGGAGAGATCGCTAAGGGTGGTCAAATAGGCTCCAACAATGCTCTTAGAGCATCCTTTAGCTGTAAAAGATAAATAAAACTGGCCAGGAGGTAACTTCTGTAATTCCTTAAATCTGCTTTGCAGATATTACAAAGGGTAGACTACAAATAGCTTGGGAGCTTTTTGCCACAGCATGGAGGGAGGAAGGGAAATCAGTAAGACCTTGTGGCCACCTCCTTAAGACTGAGAAGAGACCTGAAAATTTAAAACAGTTTTTCTACTGGTGAAATGGGTGTTGCTAAAAAGGAGTTTAGCTGTGGTTCATTTCATCAGTACTGACTTTGCCTCCATATTCTTTGCTGGTCTCTGATGAGATATCTTTGCGACTAGGTAATAGTGATGGAAATTACTGAAGATGTTATGAATAAATAGTGATTCAAACCCTGTTCTGGGGACAATGTTCTGACCATTCATGTTTTTGCAAAATGCCATGAAAATCGTAGTTTCCTTAGGGCTTCTGTTACCCTATGCAATTCCTGTACCACCTGCTGAGTGACTCTATCTTCTTAGCCCATTTTTGATAAAATTGAGTGCTTAATCAGGGAAAACCAAAACCATTGGACAAAAGGCAGTTTACATGCTTCCTCAGGACAGGCATGTAGGAAAGGCCTCATTCATAATATTCATCATTCATGTAGGACTTTAGTAGATCTATTTAAGTGTACGCTGTGAAAACAGTCCTGTCTGCGTGGCAGCTGAGTGACATGGAGTCTGGCAGCAGTAGCTCTAGCTCCATAGCCACAGAGAGGAAATCAGAGAATTCAGATCGGATGCCTCTCTAGCCATCAAGCTGTCATTCATGCATTTTAAATGGCATAACACTGATAAAGGTTAATTTTGGCTGAAATAACCTTTACAGCACCAGATTTTACTTTGGGTAATAAAACAGACTGTTATAAAAAAAAAAAAAAAATTCTTGTTATTAAAAAAAAAAATCTTTCACTTGTTTCTTAAAAAAAAAAAAAAAAAGAGTACTTTTTCCTGCTTTTTGTCCTTCCTGCTGTGAGACAGCACTACCTTTACAGTCTTTGTCCTGAATGTAACATTTCAAGGCATAATTTAAAATCTGTGTAATTTTGGATCAGATTTTTGGCATGCTGTTAATGCTTTTTTAGAAACTCTGTGCAATGAAGTTGAAATGCAGTTTCCAGTCCTTTGACATAGTGAAAATTCTTATTTTGCAGTGACGCATTTTCACAGAGTAAAGATGATAATTAACGTATACAACACCTTGGTTAAATTTCTGTAGCTTTTTAATTCCAGTATGCTAAAATTTCTATAAATGAGTATCTTCCACAAAAGTAGAATTATACTAAAGATGAGTTTTATCATACTGTTAAAAACTGTACATCATAGAAAAACAATTCATGTAGAAATATGTGCTTGTTCCTTTGAGAGAGGTGAATAGATAAACTGTCCAAGGTACAGGGAAATAGAGCATGGATAATGTGGGTTTGAGATATTCTGTTGCTTAAGTGATGCATTAAATCAATATTCTGCAAAGCTTTTTCTTGTTATTTACTTGGCTGCTGTCACAATTCACCATTTAGGTCATCGTCTCTTTAAAAAATATATATTTTCTTGTGGCCTAATTTAACTTTATCTAAATACTTCAATTCCTCAAGTAATGAAACTTCTTCAAATGCTGAAATTATAGCACTGTTTTAATGTTAATATTTACACTGAAATTCCTTACTTGGTTAATAAGCTAAGGAAAGAATTGACTTTCAAGTGAATTACTAGCTTATCTGGATGAAAATCTATTACTACAAATGAATAGCAGAATGAATAAAAAGTGATGTTAATTTAATAAAAAGGGGGAAATTCTTTAATAAAGTTCTGGAAAGAGAATACTGAGAAGACAGACAAGTGTTCGTTCTTCAGCTGTTTTCATTTTAACATATATCTGCATAAATGGAGTCTCAGAAATTGCTTCTTCTCAACAGACAAAATAACCATTCAAAAATAATTATGGAGATAATCAGTGCCTTGTTGCAACAGGAGCTGAAGGTGTGCACTCAGTAACGATGTAAGGGTACCTCAGGGAAACCTTCATCCTCCCATCATTCAAATGGCTGAGTAAGAGATGCAGAACTTCAGCACCCTGGAGGTATTTCGTTTGTCAAAAAAATAGGCATATCCTGGATCATGAATCACCTCTGTTGTGCTAAGATTTTACTGAGCTTCAGATAACAAAATAATTTTAAACCAAGCAATTTATACAATTATTTTTTTTCCTTTAATCAAGATTCAAAAGGGTCAGATCACTCACTTCCCTTTGTAAACTGTCTTTATGGTCTATCATCTATACAGTGCTGTCTGTGGGATACCGTTTACCTAACATGTAATTAGTCACAGTGTCTACACAGGCATGTGGCTAAGTCTGCACTTCAGTTTTAGATGGTTTTGTATTTTTTTTAAGAATTTTTAAAGCAATTATAATTGAGTGACAGCCACAGGTCTGTGCTGGTTTTTGTTTTTTTTTTTTTTCTTTCTTTCTTTCTAAGCAGTTTCTTTTAATTTTAAGCTAGACTAAGTAACAGTGTTTCCAAAGAGAATTTCCTCAACCTTGTTAGGGTATTTTCGAAATATGGGTGTTCAAATAGTGATGAAAACAATCAAGTAAATGCAGGGGGGTTGGGTGAAGGAGACTGCAAATATTAGGATTAATTATTTAAGAAAGCAGAAGAATTAAAATGGGTCATGAGGAAAAAAAAAATGCAAAGTACTGAAGCTTGTAGAGGAGAGAGATTGGGAATGCCCATGTTCCTTGTCTCTCTCACAAGGGGTGAGAGAGGTCCTCAACCTAATCTGAAGATAGAAAAATCAAATTCTTTTGGAATTTGGAAGGAAGTGCTTTTTCACAAAATGTGTGATAAAATTGTGGAACTCACTGGCAAGATTACTAAGTCTAGACTTGTTTCTTAATTACTATATGGATATGTACTGTTTTGATGCCCTTCCATTTTTTTTCTTCATTCATATTCTCTCCCAACCCCATCAAGTTTTATTAATCTGTTTCTATGATGCCTTTTCTCATGCACCTTTTCCAGTTTGTGGGAACTGAATGCAAAACAAAACATCTACTCTCTTGCTATCTCCTTTTCTGCAAATTGCAGAACCTTTTTAAGAAAATACACAGATAGGTCAGCGTAGTTATATCTCACCAGTACTCTGAAAGGTTGTTACATGGTCATTTAGAAAATAAGCATGATTCACTGACATGCTATGAAAAAATAGGGTGGATCTTGTTAATGTTGCTTAGATAAGCTACCATTTTTTTTATTCTTGATATCTGGTGAAAAGAGAAACAAATCTGTTCTTGAAATCTGATTAATAGAATTTCAACTATGTAAGCCATTGCACTCAGCGAAGGTAATGGTGAAAGAAATTAAAATTGTTTGGAGTTAACTAAGCTGGTTTTCAGATTAATAAGGTAATGAAGAAATATTTATATAAATAAATATTACTTACTGAATAAATAAAAGTGCCAAGACCTTCTTCAATTTTTTTTTCCTACCAATAGGAAATTTTTTTATACCTTTTATAATCTGTTAACGATTTTGTGGAAGTATTTTATTATATTTTTATTGAGGAATGCTGTATGCAATGAAACATGTAGTATGACTATCAAAAGCAGTAGAAACTCCATTTCCTGACTAGACAAAACACCTAAACTGAATGAAGCAATAGGCTTTATAATCAAAGTAGTTGTAGAACAGGTAGTATGGCTACTCAAAAAATACAAGCAAACTGAACCTCCTGTCAAACCAAAAGCTTTTAGTATGTTCTTATTGGGTTAAGAGTGCAAGAGGATGCTATTGCTGACATGGAACAAAATACACCAAGAAAAAAATGATGGAATAGCTGAACTGATGAGAACAAGAAGTTCCAATGAACAAAAAATTCACTAAATCCAAAAATGTAAAGCACTGACCCCCGTTGACCTCAACAAGTTGTTAATTAGCAGAGGATTAACACCCTTTTCATGTGGTGGCAATCACTAGAAAATAATGTGCATGCATCAAAGAACTTTAGGGTCTAACAAAAGATTAAACACAAAGATTCTGTGGATTATAAAAGTGGAATCTGAAAGGGGCACTACACTGTCCAGTTTGCAATTTTGAACAAATGATCAATACCTTAGAAAATAAAATATTTGGGGAAGAAGAAGAAGAACTGAAATAGAAACATAATTTAAAAAAACTTATTTCTATTGCATTCATTTCTGAATTCAGTGTCTTTAACATTAATACTTTTCAGCAAGAGTTATTAGAGAAAAATCTGGACACATTTTAAAATATTGCCAATTTATTATAAGGTAGCCAATAAGGAAATATTTTTTCTTAAATTAATTTTCCAAAAGGGCTTTAGAAAGTTTCATTCCTGTTTTAAATGACTATGGACACCAGGTTATTCAGTACTCTACATAAAACCATGACTTGAGATGGATACTGTAAAACAAGCAAACAAACAAAAACCAGAATCCCCCTATTCTCTCCATTATGAATCTGTTTTGGGCTCGCAAAGGCTGATGAAGTTTTGTATCAGAGCACCTGTGAGGAGTAGTAGCAACCTACAGCATTTTGGGTGTCTGTGCTGCTGTGAACTGCTGGTGCCAGGAGAGGGGCAGCAGAGGGAGGGAGAGCCCCGGGACCAGCACTGCCACTGGCTGGGCAAGCGCAGCCTTCATGGGCCCTGCTGCTCTGCAGCTCCCAGCTATGTCAGGGGTCAGATGAGTAGTGCTCAGGAGCCCCTCGGTACAGCTGTGACATGAGTGAGAGCAAACTGAGGAGCCAGAGTCGGTGTTAGCTGGGCCGTTGACTGGATCTCAGCAGTTGAAAGCTTAAATCACAATGCATTTCTGTTTTGGCTGACAAGGATCGAAACCACATCAGCAAACACAAGCAGAAATAAGGCATTTTTGAGACTTTTACAATGACCACAACTTTGCAAATGTGTTTCTAATAGTTTTGAATGCATTGCAATTTCAATCAAAGATGTATTGTTTTCTCTAAAAGGGTTGGTTGCTTCCTAATTCTGAAAATGTGGCTAATATTCTGAATGTACCTGCTATAAAAGAGAATTGATTTCCTTTCAAGATGCACACAATACTTTATAATTTACTTGTGTAGTAGGTTTGTAACTTTTATTCTGATTTGGACCCCTGAGGTCACGTGGGTGTTGGAGAGCTGCCTGTGCTGGTTTGCAGACGACCAACAGGGTGCAGATGGAGGGCTGTGTCCCTCCCGGGTTGCTCTGTATCACGACCTGTGCTGGCAGTGAAGCTGCGCACCTCAGCTAAGTGGAGAACGTGAAGAAACTGAAGCCCTGTAAATGTAGCCAAGGAGCATGTGGCTTTCACTTCTCTTACAATTGCCAACGTCAGAAGCTTCTGCAAGTCAGCCGTCCGCTGGGGAAATTTATGCACAGCCCTGGCCTCACCCAAGCTTGTGATTTACTGCGTGAAGCAGGGGGCTGATGTGCACTTTTCTCTTGTTGTAAAGACCCTCTTTGATTTCACTATCCAGACAAATATCTGAGACATTAAACAAATGAAACTCTTGGTCTGTCTAATCACTTGTAGGTAGTGAGTTCTGCAGGTTAGTTATGTTGTAAAAAAGTATCACTCTCTTTGTAACCAAGAGAGTTAACTTTTGTAACTTCAGTTTTATTGGAAGTACAGGTTTTCTGCTTTTGTAGGATGATAAATGCCTATTAGAGCATTTCTTGCTGTTTGTTTTTACTTCATTCATGTCTAGTTTCATACTACTCAAGTCCTTCTTCTTTTGTTCTTTCTGCGTTAGAAATTTGGCATATTTAAGTCTTCACAATGGACAGATTATGGAGTAATTTGTATCATGAAAGGGGAGTAATGGCGATTCCAACTGTGATTTTCAGTGCTGCATTCATAGTTGCACTCATCAGAAGGAGCCCATGCTTTGACTTTCATATTTAAGGTMAGTCTTGCAGGGCTGACAACTGAGAAAAATATTTTTCAGATAAACTGAGTGAATCAGACCTGGAAGTTTCTGAAAGATAATGAACAGGAAGCTGTGCAACTTTTAGACTCATTTCTCAACAGAGCCACAATTGAAGCACAAAGACATTCTTTCTGTTGTGAGTTTGATCTCCTAATGCTTGTGGTAGATTCTGTATTTCCAAGGGGATTTTACATTATTAATTATACTCTGATGCTGACTAGGATATGTTCTGTTGGTATGTTTGGTTTGTTTCTCTCTCACCTGTTCAACTATTGAATAAGGATTTGAAGCCTCCTGTCGATGCCATAGGTCTGCAAAAATATCCGATTTAATGTTGCCTAGTTAATTCCCTGATTTTTGAAACATAACCCGATTTAGCTTCAGACTTTATATGTTAATAGTTAAAAAGAAAATGAAAAGATCCAATCTTCTTACAAGGAAATTAACATAATGGGCTCTAATCATATGTAACTATATATGAAAAAAGCTATTGGTAGCCTAAGTAACTAATACATAAATAGGCACTAATTTAAATCTTCTTTTTCCAGGTAGTAGGAAGTTAATTCAGAAAGGGTTCATATATGTCAACCAAAAGCATGACTGTGTGTGATTCTCTATTACGGTTGCTTCAGGATTCTGATGAAATACTGCCTGTCAGTTATCTCTCTTCCTAATTAGATAAATGTTGCAACCAAAATTCTTGGAGGGCCAGATTTAAATTGTGCTTCCAGAAAAGCTCGCGTAAGCAACTTTSACATTTGCTTTCTGCAAGTGTTCATGCCAGCAGAGTTGATTATTTGAACACTGTTGGAAAGCAAGTAAATTCAAATGAGTATTCATGAAAGGTGTTGCTCTTTCAGATCTAGGAACTGAATCTAGAGAGAGATACTGTGTTAGACCTTCAGCTGCACAGCTGTAACTTTTTCCAGCAAAATCTGTATCAGTCTATGCCAGATTAAGCCTCCCTCTTTTTTTAATCTAAGACAATGGTTCCATAAATACCTTAAACTACTCAAATCATGCCTCACTGAAAGGCAGCATTGCCCTTTCCAGTAGAAATATGTAGCTGGGGATGGGAGAGGTGGGACTTTTCCTTTTGCTAGCATGGTTTTAGATTCGTGTAAATCAGTCATGAACTCGACCCTGAGGTGTGATATAGAGAAAAGGCAAGAACACAACCAGATAAATTCTTTTTCATATGATTTTCTACCACTTAAACTCTTAAATCTAGATGAATGTTTCATTGCAGTTCTCATACTTTTCTCAAGACTTGATAAAATTAGATTATTTTCACTCTTCAGAGGTCACAAACAGTATTTTTGTTGACAATAACTAAAACTCAGAAGCGCTGTCTAAAAATACTCACAGCCAATGTATGAATTTTTAAAAGATTCGTGTTCCTGGAACTAAATCCCTATTTCAGTATTCACTCTTTGTTTTCAATCCTTTCTGTTAACAAACGCAAATGAAGTTTGCTGCAATAACTAAAATCCACAGGCACTGAGGCATGTACTACTTGGAATTACTTAGAATAAAGATGGTGGCTACAAACATACTCATAGGTTCCTTTTTCCTTGAGCATTAGATCAGATATGGCAGTTGTCTGAAACAATGTGTGCTGAGGAGATGTGAAATGCTTTCCATATCCAATAAGAATACAGAGTAAAAGCATTAATGTGTGTATGGTAAATGAGTCTATGAATTCCTGAGTGCCTCTTGGAAAACTGTCCTGCAGAATTCAACATTGAAGTTACTGTGAAATGTAGATTCAGTTCAATTACAAGACTAAGTGAATCAATTCAAGGTTTTTTCTTGAAGGCACTGGCTTTCATAATTTTGCATTCTCTTTCCCTGTAAAGGAGTATGGAGGGAGTGAAGGAGCTGATTTCCTTGTATTTCAGAAGTTGAGTTTGTCATGGAAAGCTTAGTGGATCAACAGAAATAAAAGTGTGGGGAAGACGGTGTATAATAATCCTGCTAATTAGCTCCTGCTAATTCCAAACTTAGCCCCTGCTTATCACATGGTGGGAGTTATTCTCGTTATTATTTTCCTTAATGTTGTTCATGTTCAAAGTTAGGTTAGCGCTGCACATCCCATTTATCACAAACTCAGTATGGAAAAGCCATATGGTGATCAAGGTTGGGAATTATGCCCCAAGTTTCACACTAAATGCACTTATATGGTCTTATGGCTACTTACACTTGGTGCCCATCTGTTAGGATGGCAGGGGGCCCACTGCTAAGTTGGCCAGACAGTTGCCCTTGAGGATAGTTGCCAGACAATGTTTGAGCTTCAGTGGGCAACACAGCAATGGAAAAACCATTGTTCTTGCTAAAACTGCCTCCTTATACCAACAATGGCTTCTTACACATGGTTATAATTTCTACTTCACATAGAAAATATATGAAATAAAAATGTGACAATGATGATTTCTGTCCCTTGCAGTGGTACAGGTTATATTGTAGTCAGCAGATGTAAAAATCATCAAGAAGAAATGTTTCAAGTCAGACTGTATTAGGTTAATATTACGAATGTTCAGTACACAGGACGTTTCACATCAAATAGGAAACTAGAAAACAGTCTGATGTAATACATCTGTGGCAAAACTGAAGATGCAAGTTCTAAATGTGCTTCAGGAATTTAGCACTCGGCTTCAGAGAGAAAAGATTGTATGATTCAAGTTGGTATCCGCCATTGAGGAGGTGGGATGATCTTTGCTAATTTCAAACAACAAAACATATTTTGCTTCATTGTAATGCTAAGGAATGAAAGTATTATTTTAGGAAAAAAAAAAAATCCTTAAAGCTTTGCAATCTAAAACAAATTTGAACGTTGAAGACAGCATATGAAAATAAAGGTAGGGAGAGAAAGATAACAAGGAATAAAGGTATACATGATATAGCAAATTAATTTTGCAGGATATAAAAGTAGAGATTAAGCTAAGAAAAGCGGAAGAAGGAATTTGGGCAGCATAGAGGAGGTATCGGAAGCACAGACAAACAAAAAAGCAGGCAGGTTTGTTTATTTCCATTAAAAAAAAATACATTGTAGTCAAAATCTTATGTATAGACTAGGAATTGACTACATTGAAGATAAAAGCAGACAGTCATGACTCCAGGAAGGAGAGAAAAAACATAAGCAGGAAAAAGCATTCAGTCTAAGAAAGAAAAAGAAGCTTTCATGTGCGGGGGAGCTGGGAAAAAATAAGAAATTAAAAGCAGGTGGTAGCAACTGAAGCTCTTCCACTGAGTTGTGTGGATGAGGCCTTAGTAGGTCTGAAGCCTTGATTGCTTAACAGTGCAGCTGAGAAGAAATAAAATTCTGCTGCTCCCAAAGTCCTTTCTGGGTCTGGACAGCTCTCTCACATCTAAAAGGTCTACTGTGTCAGAGCATAATCTTTGTCTATACAGATGATGATTTATTTATTGCTTTGATAACACTGCTTTCTGTATCTGTAACTTTCCAAGGGGCTTTAAATGTCATATTCTCATTTGAAAAATCAAGTTCAGCAGAAATACTTGTTACTTAAAAATACCAATAACTTGACATTAAAACTTCTCACGGGACTGTAAGTTTTGATGGAGATTGTATTGGAAAAGATCTTTGTGTCCAGATGGACAAAACTAATTAATAACACAGTTTGATGGTCAAAACAATTGCTTTTGATGGAGAAAGTTGCATGCCAGGTTTTATTGTACCTGATTCATTCCAGGAAATGTTGGTTTCCTACATGTCAGGCAAGTGCCTTGGCTCTCTGGATTTTCTGGAGGAAATGGTTACCTTCTCCATTGTCTTGTTTTCATCTTGAAAGGGATCACTGGAATGGAATATTTTTAAAAACATAAAAACTTCCAGGGTCACAGGATGAAGGAGCCGTTTTCTGAGAAGTTTTAATGAGGAACAGGAAATTACTGACTCTAGGACGTGGTGTCCCATCCCAGGAGGGTCCAGTAAGTGAAACTGGTTGTAGATCCGTTGTCAAAACTCCCATTGGATGACAAGGAGGAAGGTCTAATTTCTGCTATGAAGGTGGTAGTAACCAGCTTGACCCTCTCCAGTCTGAAAGGGGACGCCATCCCACGTTGAACTAGCTGGCTAAAGAAATGCCTGAATCAGAATTCTTTTTAGCGAATCTGGTCACTTTTCTGCCCTATTTCTAACATTCATTTAATAAATAGGTATTTTCTAAAATAATCATGCGGACACTCACTCACTATTGTGTGCTCCAGGAGATTAGGTCAAACATGTTAAATGATAATGGAACCACTGATGCAAAACAGTAATTTTTCTTGGAATCATACTTTTGTAAGGACCCTTCACTCTATAAATAAGTTTGGTTGTTTTGTGGTGGCTTTATGGCATTCTATAGCAATCATAAGATTAAGAGGTTAAAAATGAGGTTCTATATTCTTTAGTATGTCTTTTGGCTGTGTAACATTCATAAAGAGAAATTATCTAGATTCATTTTTACTTTCTAGGAGGCTTTTCAGATGTGAACAGAAATGTGAATTTAATTTTGAGCTTGGCTCAACACCTAAGATTAAACACACGAGAACCCTGTTATGCAGTTCCTTCTGGACATGAACTCTAGCAAAAACTTTTGTCTTTTAAGTTTCCCTGAAATAACTGAAACACAGTACCTATTAGTAACCAGATGTAATTTAAGCAAAATACTTTCAGTTTTAACAGATGGGCCTTTCAAAACCAACTATATGAAACTAGTTTATTTTCAGTGTTTTGTTCCTGGAGGGACAGCATTTTATTTAATGATCATAGTTCTTATTTGCATATTGTGTTTCATTTGTTTCATGACCGCATTAATTAGAAGAAAAGACTATCTTGCTGTACATGATATTTCAGTTTGTGAATGAACAAGGACATGAGCTTCAGGCAAGTTGCATTAATTTGGTCTGCATAGAAATTAATAACAAGTGTACTTCAGATTTTCCCCTTAAAAATAATAATTTGAATATTCATGCATTAGAAAAGGCCATTCCTGACCCATGGCCAAGAGATTATTTTTTTGGTTTATCCACAGGAAAATATTTTTTGTTGACAATACATTACATGAGTGATTTTTGAAACATAAACAGAGCATACTGTTCTTACTACGGCTTGATAATAAATTTCTTTCCTACATGCTTGATTATGACCAGAGAGGCTACTCTTGATCTGGGAGAGGAAATGTCAAATGTCCATTTCTAGAGAAGTTCTAGATATAAAAAATATACTTCCTAATGAAAATCTCAAATGTTGGATTGTGGATTGTGTAATGACCAAAAGAAAAGAAGTTAAGGAGTAATGTTGATGTAATTAATGGATTTTGAGGCCAGAAGAGACTATACCAAATTTAATCCGGTATATTGCTACTGAAAATGCTGCCAAAACTATCTTTTGGAAAGATGTCCAATCTTGAAGTGAGGATATCATGAAGGAGTCACTCTTACAGTTACTACACTGGAAAAGTACGACGTTACAGGGAGATGTGCTAACACTTCAATGCCATCCTTGAAGAGGACATTCAGAAGGGTAGTGGAAAAGTTGAAAAAAAATCTGCTTGGAACTAGAAGAGAAATTTCATCACGTATACGTCATTTCTGGGAGGTGGGCTTTTAAATCTTAGAAGTTTTATGAGGCACTCTTGATAAGCAAAGCATGCTCGGAGAACATAGCTTCAACAAGAAGCCTTGAGTAGTGTGTAAAGCCATGTTGATACCAATATTTTTCTTTGAAGATACTGCTGTCTTGTGCTTTCCATTGGAGAAGAAAATCCTTTTCCACTCCACCTTTCCTGGAGTGCTTTATATTTGCAGACTGCATACCTTTTAATATCAAGGAGAACTATAGTTGTCCTTTTACCTGTGGCTTTCTGATTGTTTGGCTGGAACTAGAAATAACTATCCTGCCCTAAACTTCACAAGGTTGTTCATTCTTAGGAACTTTACATTAAAAAAATCTCATCTTTAAAGTCATTGTGATTAGTGCATAAAAATAAATAAATAAATAGGGTTTAGAAGCTATTTTTCATCTTCGTTCTGATTTTGGCATGGGGAAATTTTGTGGCATCTGTCTTTCTATGCTTTTATTTTATTTATAATATATTCTTTCTGTCATTCACTTTTACAGGTGTTTAAGAAATTCAACTATATTTCTACAATGACAATGTCATTCTCAGAACCACCTCAGGAAACAATGATATCATTTTGACTTTGACTTTTCATTTACATTTTCTTTTTTTCCTATATTTTCCTTCAACCTTATTTTCCTACCAGTTCAGTAATTCTCATCCTATTTCCAGCTGAACCTGAATGTTTTGACTTTCAGATGAATTGCAAGGGACCTCCTAGACTCTCAAAGAGACAATGAACTGAGGTACAGAGAAAAGGACAGCAACTTTTTACAGTCCTCTGTGTACCTTCTGCTTATCCTAATCTGAAGACAAAACATCCAAAACCTGATTATGATAATAATAATTTAAAATTTAAAAAGCTATATCTCCTTTCATGTTCATTACAACAATAATTTCTCAAAATAAACAAGACAAGTAATCATCTAAAATAGTAGAGGTTAGGTTTATTGGGCAATAATGGTCCGTCTTACGCACTTAATTTTACCTATACAATCAGAAAAAAGGGTATCAGGTTATGGCAGCTCAAATGAGGACAAAGTGTGATCTGTGGCTTGAAATATTTCCTGGGCAGCCCACAGAGAAGCCTCAGACACTTGCAGCCGTCTGCTTCAGCACTGAAGTCAATGATACTGTATCTGCTTCTGCAACAGTTGCATGAATTCCATTCATTTTACCTATGTGCATTTTTTTTTTTTTTTTCCAAGTTTCTCAATACTTTTCTTGCAGATAATTAAACAGCTTACAAATCCAGTCTAATAAAGCAATTGTATTAGGTTTTTAACCTAGTCTGTCTAGGTCCCTATTTAATCTTAGAAAATGAAACGTATTGCAGTAGCCATTATGTTGTTAATGCAAGCAAATGATGTTTAAGGGAGCTGGGCTACCCCACCAAATCTCCTTTTATTCTGCAGCTCTTTTCTTGCTTGCATTTTGTTAATTTTTGAGTGCTGCTCATGAAGCCAGGAAAGCAGTAAAGTCTTTGAAAAGCATGAAATAAATTCTGTTCAGAGAGTGGGTAATTGTTCAAGGTCATCTGTTCGTTGTCTTTGTCTTGATTGTTTGAATTAGTAGCTAATAATGGGGCTGAACCGTGAATGAATTATTATCCATAGGGCATATTTTGGGGAGTGTCAGGAAATATTACAGGGTAATTAAGGTTATCCAATAGCAAGGCTGTGTTACCAGCAGATGTCTAGTAATTACTGTGTTTAAAAAGTGTGGGGATTAAACTAAGATTATAGCTTTTATATTGTCTGCCTTTACAAGTCATATTTGGAATTTATTCAGTTTATTCTGCTGCCCTTTTCCTTTTGTTCTGATTCTGTCACTTAAATTCCAACTTAAACACAGGCCTTTCCTGGTGAATTAAAATAAACATCAGCAGATGGTATGCAGTTCATGTGTATACAAAATAGCAGTGTGGTTATTGAGGACTACAAAGATGACTGCATTGATAAATACTTACGGCTACTATTTATTTGTTAACAAGTTCTGATTCCATTCTAGGGCTTGAACATTAGGCATTTTAGGTCCTAAAATAGTGCAAAGATGAGTTTTTGGAAATATTTTTCAACAATGTAACAGTATTTAACATGACAGGAGAGTTCATTTTTTTCATTTAATTTTAATTTGTTGAGTTGGTCATCTTCAGGCAAACCCAAAAGTCCTGAGTTCAAAGTTCTGCTGTTATTACTGACCCTAAGCTGGCTTAGCGCTACCAGAGGCCAGGGAAGGGGAAGCATTTGTTTAGTCCCCGATCCAGCAAATTTGATTTTAGCAGATGGGCTGAAGGGAGATAATGTAATGGACAAGTATCTGTGGCATCTGGAATGTCTGGATTTAGCACAGTTGACTGGCACTGGGGGGCAGGGGGAAATGGTGCAGAAGCTGTCTGTGCAAAGATTGAGCCTTAAAAGTAATAAGAAACCTCTCAGTAGAAAAGGGTGATGACTAGAAAGAAAATGTCAGGACATTGAGGGTTTACAGCCATAAAAGAGGAAAAGTGGGAGTCCTGAAAAATGGAGGAGAGATACAAAATGAACGTGACAGGAAAGGGAAATCTGGACAACAGTGAGTGAAGGCTTTTGAGCCAGTGTTTATGTGCTTTCTGGGACCCCTTTGAAGAGAAGTACACTGGCAGCTTGGTTTTTTTTCCTTAACAATAACTTTAAAACACAATTGAAATAAAAAGTTCACTTTGCAAATTATAGGTAACTTCCTGAAGTCTAAAGGTTTTTGATTCTGCCCTTCCACTCCTTTGCATCCTTTTTTATCTGACTAGCATTAAGCATGGTAAGCATTTTATTTATTTATTTTGCACACTGCTAGCAGTGCAAGAGGGGATTACGCAGAAGCACTATGGATTTGAAAGCCTAGCTACCATGTTAGTGATTTTTATTGGTATGTGGCTAGCAGCCGGTGAATTAGTCTATGGCAAATGCTGCTAGTCCTTGTAGTCCAAGGCTCTGCTCACTCTAGCTGGTTTCTGTAGCCATCTTATCGCAATCACAGTGACACCCATTAATGCACATTCCATAATTTCAGAAATTATTTTAGCCACACTAGAAGGCATCCATTAACATTGCATTGACAGCTTCTTTGGATCTAAAATAAGTGTGGTAAATGTTACGTGTTTATGACTAAAGATTGCACTAATTTTAAAATACTAATTACATACTTGCATGCATAAGCAAAGAAAAATAACCAATACTAACCTGACATGCCAACATGGGTACGTGGCTTACTGTGGACGTGCAGTACTAGGATGAAACATTGTGACGAACAATCTAGGATGTGTAATGCACAGTAATTGTCTTAACTGCATGTGGGATTTTATTAAAGTTAAAGGCATTTTTCATAATCTAAGATTAAGGACCACCTCAAGTTTTTTACTTGACTAAAACATTCTTACAAAATTCTCATTTGAAGAAATTAAAAATTAAAGCTAAAATCTGCTCAGAATCAAAGATAGATCTTCTAATATTTAAAAATTGACTGTAATCCAAATTGATTTTGTTTGGCATTAATTTTCAAAAAACAAAGTTATGACTTTTCACTTATTAACCTGTATTGGAATTAACACTTCTGGTGTAGAAGAAAAGCTGAGAACAGGGAAGGGCAGAAACAACTGGCAGAAGATTTGGGTTTTGTGCAGTTAAAGGTGAAATACAAGGCGTCTATGAATGTCTCTGTTTGCAATTATTCTGAGTTTAAGTCCATATTCATCCTTATGTATTACAACAGGTTTTTCATCTGTTTAGGTTTCCTGAGTTTAAAAAATGCAGGCCTCTCATCAAATCAATTAAAAACTTCAATAGCTGTTAGTCCCTTCAGTGAAATACCATAATGCCTCTTGTTTGTATTCCAAGTCATTGATATCCGTATGTTAACATGATAAATGGCAAAAGCTGAATTAAAATGTTCGTAGCTTTATAAAAGACATCCATCTTTCTTGGTTGTCCAGTTATTACCATACAAATGCCTGAGCCAGAGCCTGTTTAAACTTAATGAGAATATTTTTACTGAACTCATTGTACTTTGGACCCAAATAGAAAACTGCTCAACTTTTCTTTTAACAAGTTATGAGTTTTGTTTAAATAAAGTTGACATTTGTTTGATGGAATTAGTTAAAATACAGCAGTGGGGAAAGAGAAAGTTCAAACACCTAATCTTACTTTTTGATCTGATTGTAAATTAACAGCCACTGAATTAGCAAAAGCCACTGTAGTTTTTATAGCATCATTTTTGTATAGTTGCAAAAGGAGCTTAATGGAAAAGCTATATTTTACCCTAAAGCTTTTCTTTCACTTTCTAATGAAAAGAAACACCAATGATCACATTTTCCTATGCTAACTGAGTTTACTGTTGCAGCAATAATGCTTTTACTGAAATCTCAACACTACCAAACATAAGCAAAGGCAGTAAGTACACAGGGCACTGCATTACTCCCTTGAGTGTGCTAATAATGACCTTGGTTACCTCAGAGAAGACAAGCAGTCTCTGCAAGTTTATGAGCCTCTCTTATACAAGAAAAGGAATAAATCCGGAGTGTTCATTAATAGTGAAAGAATAGCCAATGTAATGAAGATCTGTCATGTGTGAGACCTAGACAGATCCAGCAAAGGTGGAAAACACAACTGTAGTCACGGTCTGATTTTAGGACATTCGCAGATTTCCTTAACCTTAATCAACATGTGGAAAAGCCATGCTTTTGCTTACTTTTGGAAAATTGTCTGTGTGCTTCTCTAAAACAGGGAATCTTCCACACTCAGAGTAATGTTCAATAACCTTCAACAAATTTAAGAAAAAAAAAAGTCCACTCTTGTGATGGGAGACCTTGTTAGAGACCTCAGAAACTTAGCAAAACACTAAAGCAGGCTTAACAGTAAAAGTTAGATKAACTAATGAGGTACGTTAGGGACTGTGCAGAACATCCCTGTTTTAAAATGTATGCATATATTTGTATTGGCATGAGACATTTTACTTTTCACATTGATGCTGTTATGCTGAAGTAGATTGTAGGGGGGGTTTGAACTTTTATTGTTCTCTTTTCCACCAAAAAGGGAATAAAGAGTACAGAAGAAGATATGCAGAGTCAATACTTTGCCTTATGATTTAGAGAAGGAAGAATGACCATTTGTTTAGTCCCACCACCATGTTTGAGTTTCAAGTGTAGTAGAAGGTCAATATAAAACAGATGTAAAAAAATAAAGTTCAGAAATTAGGGATGCTAGTAGACAAAAAAAGACTTTCGAATATTACTATTTTTGCAGCATTGGTTAGAGTTAAGAAATGGGAGAACTTTGAACACTGTGTTTTCGTTTTAATGCTCAGAACATAAATATTTTAAAGCTGTAATTTTGGGTGGATGATTTCTAATGACTGTCTTTGATTTAAACCTTAAATATTTCTAAAATTATCTTGACAGACATAACATTAACTGTGTATGGAAATTGGTGAAACAGAATCTGCATGTGCTTAACTTTGGAAATAAATAGGATTGCTCACACATAAGAGGCTAAACATTGTGTTGGCATATTTGCATGATCAGAGTTGTAGAGATAGGGAAGTTGCACTGAAGTCCTCAATTTGCCATGCCAAGGTTTTTAGGATTGTATAAGATGTCATTTTCTGGGTGAGCATGTGTCCTAAATCAATGTTTACACACCAACCCATGTGGCGCGGGCCAGCCCGTATCCTGGCAAGTTCAGCCTGCTCCCCTGCAACTGAGTCTGCCCAGCTGGGTAGCACACTACCCAGCTGTCTTCCAGCAAGCTGGCATTGTTAGTGACCTGTGAATTGGTAACAAGATGGATCAAGAGGTATCCTGACTTCACTGTCAAGGAAAATGTGAAAGAATAGCTGATTCGCTGTAAGAAAACAATGACCTTTTTGGAAAAGTAAATATTTTCAGGCTTTTGGCTCAAAAAAGACATTTATAGTTTGAAACCATCCATAATCAAAATGAAGTTTTAATAAAGGTTAGTTAATTTACAAATCAAATCAAAATATTTTATTACAATTTGGCCTAAATCTATTATTGCTTAAAAGGTTTTGGTTTGGCCACTCAGCTGAGAGACCCATTTTTCACAGAGTTCCATTCTCAGTTTCATTGCATGGAATTTGAGGCTGTAACTTTTCCTCTGAGATGAGAATTGTGAAAACTGTACAGCGTATGTGGCAATTCCTCATCTGAGTCTAAAACCTTGTGAACTCCAAGGCAAAACATCTTGGTGTGAAAGCCTGTAACTTTAGCTGCTTTTACTTTCAACACCTTTTGGATTACTAAAGCTTAAATCTGAGGTATATTAAGCATTCTTGTGGACATTTGGTTTTTATCAATCAAAAATTCATGCTCCAACATAAAATCTTAAAAGTAGGGGAAATAGTTGGCTGCAATTTCTTCAAATCCCTTTTCTACTTTTCTATATATCTTTAAAAATATCCAGCCTAAAGATTGCTTTCTTTTGTAACTTCAAATATAAGTTGTTATAGCTGGGAGAAGAAATAATTTGATGTTTATTTTTGATCTACAATACCCTCATCTGGCTCTGGACTTAACAAGAAGGATGGCTGGTGTTTATTTTTAACATGTTAAATCAAAAAGGAAATACAAATGGTCATTTCTTGAAACATGATTTGCTGAACTTTTAGAAAGAAAAGGGTAATTTAGAAGGGTATCCTGTGACAGGAAATGACAAGCTACCTTCACTAGGGTATAGGCTGGGCTGCGGTGCTTGGATCAGTACATAGCTGTTGACTTAGGAGAGAGACGCTTGCGCAGAAAAAGCAATACTTTGTTCAAGGCACCAGACAGTATGAGGATTTGGGGAGGAGGCAGGGAGGGGCTGAGGGTTTACACTAAAAAGACCAGAGTCATCAGACTTTAAAATAGCATGTGTGGCCTTGTTCAGTGAAAATAAAGAGTAATGTGCCTATAAAAAGCAAAGTAAACTACCAGTTGACTGCCTCTTTTATGCCATACACATCTTTGAAGGTTAAATTTGTTATTTTAGAAAAACATATGGTAGGTTTGAAAAGAAAACCCAGGTTGTTTGGCTTCAGTTTTTTATTACGTGAACCACAAAGTCATCTTGCACTGAAGAAGCAAAAATCCTGGCCTTTAATGTAGTTATATTAATGAACGCAAGTGTGCTACCTTTTGAAATTCCATTAATAACATTATTTAGTATTTAATATTTAAGTGCAGTTTGTAAACATAAATGTGACTGTCATATTAACTTGTAACTATAAAAAGGAACTTCACTGGTTCACAGAAGTGCGAAGAACTAAATGTCTGTACTGCAAATCTTTCTAGTTGATAAAATTTTCTCTTATACATCCAGTTTTCAAATAAATACCTTTTTTTTTTTGCATATTAATGTTTGTCAGACATAAGCAATGTGCAAAATCACTAGTGCCCCTTTGATTTTATCAGATTATTGAAAGAAAAAGAAAAAAACTATAAATATAAATAAATATAAATTGTAAAGACTTTAATAGGAAAATGAAGGTAGGCGTCTTATCCTCAATATGCAATACCTGTAATGAAAGACAAGTCTTATATAAGCTAGAGACACCTCTGAATTTCCTGGAACAGTAATGCTTAAAATGTGGTTATCTCATTTTACTAACTTTTTTGGAATTTCCTGCTCCTAACCCTTTATCCAACTCCTATCTAACACGAGGAGGATCCTTCTGTTTTCTTTCTGTCTTAGCAGCAGTGGAGCTCAGATGTGTAAAGCCAGAATTATTAAAAAATTAGCTCAGTATATATTAGAAATCAGATTTAGAAATTGGCAAAATGCAGGAAACTTTTAAAACGTTTTTAAAAGATCTAATTTTATTCACCCAGTGTTGAAAGCGCACTGGTTGCTCTATTTTGGCTCAACTCAAATCCATTAAGTTATTTAGAAGTATCAGGACTTCAACTCTTTCAAACTCTCTTCTCACACTGACTCACCTGGAAACTGGCTGTCTTTGCAAGTACCGTTCTTCGGGCATTTCAGCTGTTTGTTTGGATCTCTAATGAGCTTTCACAATTAGGAGTAGTAATCAATGTTCTTTAAGCTATGAGAGACATAATTATTTTGTACGTGTGGTGTTTTTTGTTTGTTTGTTTTTACACTTAAAATCATTAATGATTATTGCAGGTCCAGGCAATTCAATACTGTCATGGGGTTTCCCCCTTTTTATGCCTCTGTACCCCTTCTTAAATATAGGGAAAATTAGAGTTCCAGGGATTCCTGTTCTTTATGCCTTTTTTTCCACTACAGCTCAACTACAGCCCTCACTCCCTCCTTCTAAGGGTTATCCTCCCTACTGGAAGTGTTTTCTAATGCTCAGGAAATTGCTTACCAATTGATGATTTGGGGAGCATTAGAGTTGTTTGGGAGCAACATCTTGTCTGTCTCAATTAACCATCAGGTGTTCTGTGCAAGCAATTGGTGTGTGCTGTTGGAATTAGGATGGTCAGCTAATCTATGTGATGATGCTTCTGTTCTTCAAGTGGATAAGTACTCATGTTGCAAATATTTTTGTCTGAACCTGGATACTTTCCTTGAATACTTAAATCTGTGCCTTTGAACTTGGCTTCCATAACCATTTGTGCTCCAGCTTTCATGGAGCTGATTGCCAAGGGGACATGGACGCAGTCTAGGAAGATTAATTTTTAAAAAAACAACACCCAAGTATTGAGTTATTGAGAACATTCAACTGAATTCATTCCTCTCAAGTAGTCACATCTAAAGTGAATGTTTGGAAAGGGTGGTTAAAATCAATTTATAGAGTTGAGATAACAGTGTCGGGTGTACTATTTGTTTTTCTTTTCACCTATATAATTTGCTGCCTACTCTTAATGTCTCCTTTCCTCTTCTTCTAAAGAAACTTGCTTTTATATCTCAGGCAGTTTTTTATTCCTTTGTTTAAAAAAAAAAAAAAAAAGATACAAATGAATTTTAATAAGAACTGACAACTTTTAATGATTTAATGAATGCACACTGTTAAAAGGCAACTAATTCATAGTCATGGTATAAAACATTTGGGTGATCTTACACTTTTAACTTCTTTGTGGAGTTGAGTAGCTAATCAGTTCTTTCACAAATTAGAAATTTTACTCCTTTATGGGATTTTTTTCTGTTAAAAATATTTTTAATCATAATATAATCATAGTTTATTCTGATTATGTTATTTTACAGTTTCCTATTTCAAAGAAAACATGACATTTTAAGAAAAACTTATTGAAGTGAATGTAAAATAACTTGCAAAAACATGTTCACCTGAAGAGTGTAGCTGGAAAAGGAGCACAATGATACAAAAATGCAGGAATGAGAGATATTGCTTCTTTTGGAGGCTGTGGCACTGGGCAATTCCTCACTGCTAAGATTATTTCATGAGACAGTGTTTGGATGTTGGTTCAATGCAATGCAATAACCTGAACACTTCATGTCTGAAGGAAGAGTATACCTCTGTTATTTAGTTTACAATATCTGCCTTATGGCATCAAATCAATTAGGCTAAATGTCTCATCTAGGAAGCTGGTAAATAAACATACAGGTGTTCCTTGCAGTGTGCAGACTTATAAGGAAATATTTTTATTATTAAAAGTCCATTTCTAGTGTCTTTGTGACATAAGATAGAGTCATATTTCAGAGCTTGCAGGTCTGAGGGTTTTTCTCACCAGTGTTCAGAAGTGGAGAGCATTGTGCTATCAGTATTCCCAGAGTGGGAGTTATGGCAGACCTGCGTGTGCACAAGGTGCTGAGCCTAAGGTGAAAATATCACTGAATGTGGATGGATGGTGGGAGTGAAGAGGCAGCAGTGCTTGAGCTGGGGAGACAGGGGAGGAGAAAGAGCTGGCCCAAGGAATAGAATAATGTCAACAATTTCATATGGGGCTGGGTGTAATGACATAGAATAACTATGCCTTGCTGAATAAGTCAGGCCAATATGAGAGCATAATCCAGCATTTAATAGATGATGAGGACGATCTCCATCTGTGTCTGTGCGGTTTCACAAAAATGAAACAGAATATCTTATTTTCTCATGTAAGTGATCTGTGATAGCCTTTTTCTACCTTTTCCATCTATTATTAAAAAAGGAGGGAAGAGAAGTTTTTAGAGATCTGTGAGCTAATAAACCTCTGGTTATTGCAGGCTAGAAGAGTATAATAGAAAAACTATTGTTGTGTGACTGCCTGGTACTTACACACTTCACTAGCATCTGTAGACAGCCAATGCTGGAGGCAGGCCTGCTGCCACAACACTTCGGCTTCTTCCAGCAGGGTCGTCTTACCTGCTTATAAACAGACCTGGCCCAGACTAAAATGAGATGGCTGGTATGTTAGGGAAGTTGTTTTCTTCAGCTGGAAAGGGATCTTCCAGGTCATAACATCTAGCCAGATGCTGTTCCAAGTCTAGAGGGCTTGGAAAGGTGAAATTTTGCAATAGCTGAAAAAGAGGACAAGAAGCCTGTACCCTTGGGGGATTTCCCACAGCAGAACAGAAAACTGAAGATGAGAGGAAAAGATGATGACTTCACCGAGTTGTCAGTGGAGATGATTTCCACTGCAGGGCTGGGCACACAAGCTAGCGAAGCAAGAGGGAGAAAAAGACAAAACCACCACCACCAAAACCTAGAATACCTTCCATATTTCAATAAAGGATGTGGAAAGATTTCTACCCTTCCAGAGGTCATTCCCCAGCACTGAGGATGCTGAAACAAGGCTCTGTGTATTGCACCTTTTTTTTTTCCTGGGCCAGTGTCCTTTTTGTTTCGGAAACCTTTGGGAGGCCTGTCAGTCCCTCTGCTTTTACAATTTCATGTACTTAAAGAGGTGTCGCTAAACCAGACAGCCCACAGCACTAGAGCACTAGAAGTTTTGCTTTGTGCCTGCCAAGTGTTGAAGTCCCACATTGTGGGCAGGGTGACAGACTTTGCTCTGACAGCATGCCAGAAAGGGGAGCTGCCTGGCTACAGCAAAGGAAGGTCAGGAAGATATGGGGTGACAGCCAGGAGTATATGGAGTGACAGAAAGGCACCCAAGCATGGCTGGTTGTTTAGTGTTCTGTGGGGACTTCTCTGTTAAGAAGAAAACAACTTGGTATTTGTTAGACAAGGTGGGATCTGTGGTTCACCAAATGTTACACAAAAAATGGTGAATCATAGATGATGTGTGTATTTTGACATTTTCTCACCTATAAATACTATTCCTACTTCACGAGACACAAACTTTTTTTTATTCTAACACTAGAGGGTCCTTTTTGGCTTTATGATCCATCTTACAGACTTGATAAGTTCTCCCTCAAGACCCTGTAAGATGATACTAGCCAACAGTGCTAACATCAAAGGTGCTTTATTGAATATAATCAAGGAATCTCTAATGTCAATACAAAGGGCGTTCATTTTGCAGCTGGTTGGCAGCCAGCCAGTTGCCATGCAGTTATGGAGCTCCTTAATGTTGAAGTGGCTTTAAAAGTGTGGTGAAAAAGACTGATGGAAGGCCTACAGCTCTAGACTGTGCAGGAACGGGATTGCTTGTGTAATACAAAGGTAATTTTTTTTGGTTTATGTTTAAAAGGGGAGGAAAGGAAAGAAAAAAGGGAAGGAAAAAAAAAGCAACTATGTATTTTGTCAGCTGTATATGCCAACCTGGTGACCAGTGAGAATTAGTGAAATGTTACCAGTGACCTCTTGTCTCACCAAAGATGAATAAATTGAGGTAGAAAATTTAATATAAAATATACAGTAGAATAGCAGAAACTCTTGTGACTCTCCTTATTAGGAATTTCGTGCCTCTGGATTTGAGTCCTTCTTGTGGTGGCACGCAGTAACATGAGACATTTCAGTCCTGACTTGATTCATACCGTGAGGGCTGAAAGTAGCAGCTGCCAGTGTAAATGACCAAAGGTTGAATTCTTCAACTGTGAATTATGCATTCAAAGGAAGCTTAATGGCAAGTTATTTTGTAATTTGTCATGTTTATATCCTAGTGGAGACGAGGCTTATGAGATGTATTAGTACCTCTACCTTGGGCAGCTGCACACCTTGTATATGGATGTTCCTTCTGGTACGGTTTGGACAAATCACCTTAAAACCGCAGTGGTATTGTCAGGCATCTTCTAGTGGTGTGGAAGGTATGGAGCTGTCTGCAGGCTGTTTTGGTGAGACAGCTGAAAGACAAACAGTAAAGTTTTCTCTCTGCCATGAGATTTTGGAGAAGTGCAACAGGATCCGGTGTATCAGCTATCTATAGAAAGACCAGATACAGACAGGGACATAGAATATCTACAGTATAGACAGATTATTTTTACTCAGTTTTCTGTGTGAATGAATGCTATTCAAGTTATTGTGTTGTCTCCTTTGATTATGTATGTTAATTTTTTTACTTTCAAAAAACGCGTGCATCTCAGTCACTGCTAATGCTCCATCACCTATACAAAAGAAAGCATGTGAATAGTAAAATCCAGCCTTCCCTCCACACCACTTTCTCAGTCCAAAACCAAAAAAACCCTAGTTAAGACTTTAAGCTACCCCTAAGTGAATGAAATAAGACTCCATTGGTTTGGCGTATTATCAGCTGATGCTATTGTTACCCATGAAAGCAGGGATAAATTGTGAATAACACAGTGCATGGGAGCAGTGAATGAGACCTGAAAGGAGTGTCAGTGAAAGCTCCTCATCTTACTGCAGTTGCTGGCACAGAAATGAGAAAAGTTGATTTACATTCTTATAATCTTAACGTTTTTGTATGAATATTGTTTACAAAATCTAAACTCTATCTTAATATTGCAAAATGAGTTTACACAAAGTCTGGAAATGCAGAATGAAAGCTAGATTCTCTGCTCTGATAAAGTGCATCATGGCATATCATTGGCGAGCTGGAGAGAGGAAAGGGTACATTTGTTTCTGTGTACATTTTCTTGTGGAGGGAGAGAAAGAAAGTGTGATAGCTAACAAGCTGGTGTTTAGTGTTTGCACAGACAAATATATGTGTATCTATGTATAAGAAATTTCCAAACAAGCTCTTAGTGATGTATAAAAATAAACAATAAAATACTTATGGTCTGATAAGGGCTTATATTTACTTATGATGTTGAATGTGCGTGTTGAAGCCTGATTCTCGTTTTGTTACAACCGTATGGTTTCTAGAACAAAACGATGAGCTACTTCTAATTTTAGTGGTTTACACGTTCATTGTTGTAAAAATGAAACTAAAATGTATAAAATGGCTGTTTCTTTACAAGTCTAGTTGCATGTACAGTTTAATTAAAATGTGGTAATTTTAAGATTTTTGCAAGAAAAACAGTTTTTAAGGTCTTTATGGTCTTTTAAAACTGGCAAATGTTCTCATTAACTGAAAAAGATTATAAAATAAAATTTCTCATTAAAACAAAAGATTTAAATAAGTTCTTAGTGTCTAAATTAAAACTTTAAATTGAATTTAGGTCATATTCATAACTTTAGTTAATGTAAAAGTATAAAACTGGCAAATATTAAATAAGTAACTGCTTTTTTGAGAGTAGTAAATGCAGAAAATCAGACAGATTTTTGCAATAGAAAAAATCTGTATCAGTTCTACTAAACATCTCATTTGAATTTCTTGCATAAAAACAATAAATGAGATGTTTTATGAATTAGAAAAGTGAAAAGAAAACATAAACCATAGGATGAACTTGTCTGATGTTTTAACACAAGCATTACAGGAGGTGAACAATCTTGACATCCTACTAAAAATTATACTTATGCATTGGAAGTAGAAGTAAAGCTATTTTCACTAAATGTTATAAAAACATTGCTGATAATAATGTTCAGATTTTTGCATGATAAAAATTCTAGTGAAAAATACAAACCTGGGATTTCAGAATTTTTCTTTGAGATACCCTCCTAAATAAGGAGAGGAAATAAAAATAGTCAGTCACCTACTTATGTTATTGTCTTTGTTACATCTTTTTTGTGAGAGATTCTGGGTACTATTCTTTTTTTCCTTCTACAGTAAATTCTTTAGTCCTTTCTCTCTTACTAACTCTCCCAAATCAGTATCCAACACATCTTTCTGAACTGCTGTAGCAGCCAAGCAAGCCCAAACTGTTCTCATTCTTAGACCATAAAAAGCTTTCTAAGAATTAAATTATTTGTGAATTTCCACTTAGATTTGAACTGTTCACCTAACTTTTGGTCTTGTCCTCTTTCTTTATAAATTCCATTCTTTATTTTTCCTGTATTCCTGTAATACAGAACCTCTTACAAAAATGGAACTAATAAATTTGAATCCATGCTCTAGCCAGACAAACTGAATTTGCAACATCTCATTCTAATGTTAAGATCTATTGCTTTAAAAGTTTTGCTGCTTTTTACATTAAAAAAAAAACCAAACAGTGAATTGACACATTTAGTAATATTAGTAACATAACAACAGTGTTATCAATCTTATTATTAATGCATTTGTAATGTTTTTTGTTGGAGGGAGAGGAGATGCTGTCTGTTGTGTTTAAGCAGTAGCATAAACATTCCATAATCAAGTGATGCTAATAAACATGAACTGATTAGAGTGCCCTTTTTCCTCTTTAAGTCTGTAAGAGGCACAGAGATCAACCTTGATAGTGTTCCCGGCTGCCACACAAACTGTAGCCGAGGTTCTGGGCTGGGCATGGTTTTTAGTTGCCAGAGCACTGGGCTATTTGGATGTAGATTCATGGATCAGATGATTCTCTTTAAACCCTGATCATTCATCCTGCTGTCTTGTTCAAGAATGCCTCAGAACTGACCTTTCTGGATAATAAGAATTTCTTTTTAATCTAAATTTAATCTACCCCTCTGTATGATTAATTTGACTGAGTAAAATCCTCTGGTTGTGAACAGCCTTCTATTTTCAGCTGGAAAAAAAATTTTTAAATAGGTATTTTAATGTTTCTTTTCCCTTTGATTGCAGATAGTATCCCTACTACTCAGTAAATACTTCTTCAGCACTTTTCAACTTTAGTCCTCACAGACTATCTACTTAACATTCTCTTAGCAATGTCAACAATCTGTGAGATCAGAGGATATCAGCAATGACTATATTATATTCTTTCTTGGAATTAGCTATTGATTGATTTTATAAAGGCATAATGGCATTTCTGTGACATTTTGTCATCACTCTGTCTGCATGTTTGGATTTAAATAAAAGCACTTCTCTTTTTTTTGGGGGGGGGGGCGGGGAGCAATCTTTAGCATTCTGTATGGAAACTGGTTTGTATTTTTGTTAGAGGCAGGTCTAAAAACAGGTGACAGTTTAGAATTTTTGAATCATGTAATCGTCTTTTACCCTGAATGAAGTTTGGGCATGCTCCATGAAATAGTGGTCTGTATGAAGTTACCAGACTGTATCACATATAGGCTTTTCTGCTGCAGCTGTCCTTGTTCTTTTCTTTATAACAAGTAAGTAAACTAGATGTGTGAGAGAGATCATACAATATTTGTAATAATTTAGAGTATATGTCAGTATTAAAACACACTGATTTGCTGGGCTGTTATGATACTCTCAGTTACTATCTAAGGAAACACCAGTTAGTTAAATATTTCACTGCAATTTTGAATAAATGTGTAGGTGAAAGTTTTACCCTAAGGTTAAAATATACTTTGTTAATGCAACATGAATTTAAGAGGTCAATTGGGTGGATCTCCAGAGTCCTCTGGAAAATGAAGAAAACATTAAATTTCCCAGAAAAGTCAGCATACGTCTGTCAGTAGATAGTGGCTCCTGGAAAAAACAGAGCTTTCATGTGTTTTGCTGTTTTTAAGAAAGATCTACTTTTTAAAGTTTCTTGTAATTCAAAAGAATATGGGATAATTCAGAACAGAATTTGCTGTATTAACTATTAATCTTATAACAGTTATATTGCATGGAAAAAGGTCACTTATTTTTTCTTGCTGTGAAGTTTTCAGTAAAGACCATTGTAGTTGTAGCATGGGAAAGAGTATATACTGATCATTTTGGTCACATCTGCTGCCTGCACACATTCAGGACTGTTTTGGCTTATTTTCTTTAGACAAGAATTGTACACCTAATTTTAAGTTCTTTGAGATATTATCTCCTTCAACAGCCTGGTGTGCAGATATTTGTAAACCTTCTCCCAAACGAGTCTTTTTTTTCGGAAAGGTGGAAGTGGTAAGAAACCGTTAAACCAGTGGTTAAGAAGGTAGGTGTCTGTGGGTATTGATGGGAAATAGTCGTTAGAGGAAAGCTGCATCACCACACAGGAAGAAGCATAGAACTCTTGAAAGCATTTTCTCCAGCTGTTGCGGAAGAACAATTTAGACAGTAGAACTTGAAAGCCACAGATCTTATACCTCATTTCTAGCTGAGAGAGTCCTTCCAGAAAAAGGACTGATTAGCTGCACTCATTTAACAGCTCTCACAAAGGCTCAGCATTTTCACAGAAAAGATGGATTTGACAGTAGGGAAACAATAAATTGCGAATACGCAATCAAACTCATGCAGGATGGCCTTCAAGCTTTGCAAAGAAAATCACAGAATGTGAAAGAAAAATAGTGGGTCTTTGATTTTTTGAAACAGAATATAGCTCCATCATTTATTACCGACCTGTTTGCCAATAAATAACAGTCAGCGAAACTTCTACAAAAATGACATTTAAAACCATTTATGACTGTAAGTAACTCCCCTTCACCCAGTCATATGATTTCTTTACTCTTTCAGCTATTACCTTTTGCGTTAAGGGCTGGACAAGATTTCCCTATGACTTCGAGTCATTCAGTTACCTGCAAGGGCTGTGAGCTGGCACCTCAGAGTTCCTCTTTCTTCCTCCACTCCCCCTAGTCTGTCTCAAAAACTAGAGAGACTATTTTTCCCATATAACTGTCCAGTACTCTGCCATTAAGTAACTTCAACACTTATTTCACATGACATATTGTTGGTAGCTATTCCACTTCTAAAAGATTGCCCACTAGCACCCTTGGAATAAATATTTGCAACTTTTCTTTGAAGTATGTATTTGGAGACAAAGCAGACCAGCATGCGCTTTAAGCCAATATTTTTCTTTCAAGTAAGATTTAAGGGAAGCAATATGATAGTTTATAAGAGTAGTACATGATTCACTTAACTGACGGCACATTTTATAGTCCTGTTTCTGTTACTGACCTGTTACATCATCATAGGCAAGATATTTTGTCTCTGCTTTTGTCCTTTCCAAGGCAAGGGTGGTCACTATTTTTTTTTTGGTCTGTATGTTTTGAAGGAGCATTTAGTAAATTGTGTCTTGTGTAGCGAATGTGTGTTCATGTATATATGATGGCAAGACTTGCAGTCTTATATTTGGTCATCATTTTTCAGAATTTAAAAAGGTTTTTTCCAGTAACAGCTTAGAGTGATATTCTTCTATAAAGAACAGCCTGTCTCCCCCACAACCCCCAAGTAGAAGCCATGTCCCACTCTCGGGGAGACCCAAATCAAAGCGTCTCTCAAGCACACGGGAGAACTTCTCCTCTCCAGGGACAGCAAAAACAAGCTGTGCTTGGGGTGGCACGTTTGTAGAGACATTCTGAAGCAAAAAACACAGTGCAAAAATATTCTCCAAAAACTAGTTAACTATCCTTTAAGGTTTATAGCAGTCTCAAATATTAAACAGAACTGGATTATTTTTCATGCTCCTTCTATAGTGCAAACTTCATGTTTCTCTATGTGTTGTGTATTTCTGTAACTTAATTTATAATAGTTGGTTTTGAGATACTTGTGACATCCCGTATTGATGCATGTTTCTAATTTAACAGGTATAGATTTTATCTAGGAGTAACCTGCATGCTAGGAGTAACCTGCATAATTTCATATGCTAAAGGATGACAAAGAAGGTAGGGTGAGACATGATAGTTCACACATACTGAGAGGTGCAAAGTTGCAAACTGTGCTACAGTCAGGAGTTAGGGAGTCTAACTGAGAAAGGGAAACCTAACGATGCCAGACAGGATTATTTTGACCATCTTTGGAATTCAGGATCTCAAGACAATAATAGACAGGAGCCTTACAGGGAATTTTGTTTGCAAATAATCTATAGTTTTACTGTAGATTACTTTGGTCATTCCCAAACTATGGTCATAGTAAGTGATGCACATGTGGGTTTTAGACAATATTGCTTTTACAGTGATATTGTTCTTTGGAGGGGGGACACCATGGTGCAATCGTTCAGAAAAAACTCCTGAAGGGTGATCCAAAAAACTTTGTCATGACTAGGCAAAACTGAGCACCTGTATGTCAACTGAAGAGAAGGAGCCCAGGTTGAAAGAGAGAAGGACACAGTATAGTCTACAGTTCTTCTGCGTGATATCTAGCCTCTGCAAGAATAATCTTAGGGAAAGCAACTTTTCTACTATGCTGGCAACCCTAGAACTCTAAAAATACATAGATGATGCATTTGGTATGTATTAGCTTGACTTTAATGTCCTGACCCAGAAATACTCTCTCTAATACTGACAATCTGCATTCCATGTGAAGTAAAAAAGTGATGGGGGTAGTATATACCTACCATAGTACAGATGTTGCTGTTTGATACCAAGAACTGAATTGACTGTGCTGTCTTTACTGGAAATCCTAGTTAATGTTTTGCTTGTGTTAATATTTCCATGTGCTGATCCTCCTGGGCAACACCTCAAAGTACTTGTATTTCATTGCTAAAAAATTTTAGTCTCATTGAAAATCATTGGGATTTGAATTTTTGAGGTTGGTTGTTTTGGTTTTTTTCAAGTGCCACCAATTACTACATCAGAGCAATGCATAAAACAAGGGTTTTAACTTCTTTGGGCAGATATCCAAAACGTATGTGGTCTGAAACATGGGTAACAAGGCATGAGTCTCTTCTGTGCCACAGATACCTATGTAATTTTGAACAAGTCATTTAATATTTCTGTTCCTCACATCTCCACTAAGGAAAGGAAAATTGTGGTATTTCTCTACTTGGAAGTATCGGCTTACAGAGGCTACTGTATTTATGGTTGTATATAAAATATCTTTGGTTGCCTTGTTTGCCAAACACCCTGTTCCCACATATTGTACCAGTGTTATAACTTTAGAGAAGAGAGCCCTGTCAAGGACTGCACCTAAGTGGGTGCATCAGGTGCTACTTCTGTTCTCAAAGGGTCATCTGAGAAATATTTTAGAGGCAATGAATTGCTGTGCTGTTAATGTTTCAACTCCTTTAATTCAACCACTAAAAGAAAACAAGTACCAAGATTTTTGCCACTTACTTTCACAGTAGGGATGGGATTAAAGATGTTGCCCTTCTGTGTCTGTATACTTCATATATGAGTACAATGATACACTAGAGATGTATATTCTTATAAGAGCAGATGGTAGCTGTCCATAGTTCAGGCAGCCTGTGAAAGCCAAAAAACTTCTGAAACTCTTCCAAGAATAATGACTTGTTCCCCAAGACAAACTTATTCAGGATGCAGTTACCAGACAGAATTCAACATTCCTATTAAGAGAAGCTGTTTGAGCAAAGGCAGTTATTACATGCTATGACATTTTGAAAATGAAATTGATGGATTCTTCTCACGTCTGGAGCAGACACTAATGGAAACTCTTGTGAATGTGCTGAGACCATTTGAACAAGCCACTAGAGAGCTAACTGCTGAAACAGCATAGTTAAGCCAAGTCATACCACCAGTTCTTATTCTGTGATTATTGATGCATGACTCCTTTCCTCCCTACCACCCCTGAAGTCATCCAACAAGGAATCTTATTTGTTGCCAAAACATTTAGGGGAGAGAAAAAAGATGGTGCAGACTATTTAAACCATTTTTCAGGTTTAGAAAAAAGTCTCCATTTTTATGGAAGTTTGCTTCTAAATCCCTTTCTTTGAAAAACTTAGTGGAAAGTTTGTGTCAGAGAGGTAACAAGACTATTAAGTGACCAAAGATATCTGAAGAGTCGTGGAACATTCATATTCTTTTGGCTACCACTATTTTTATAAATTCTTTTTGAAACATTGCTCAGGGGGATGAGCAGACAAAATTTTATTTGTTAAAGCAAGCAAAAGACAGAGTCGCATACTCTTGCTGTCCTTTGTCTTTGCTAATTCGTTGAGCCCAACTTAAAGCAAAAATCAGATACTCATCTGCTGGGATTTCAAATAAACCATCTGGCTAACTAATGTGATAATTAAGTGTCTTGAATTCCGTCCCACTAATTTGTCATTTAAAACAACAATGACAACACTTTAGTAGTTGAAGCTTTTTAATTTTTTTTTTTTTTTTTTAATTCTATGCAGGTCATGTTTAAATCTCAACGTCTGAGTAGCTAGGCTGTCAGGCAGACTATTCAGTAGTTTGAACTGCTGATACTCATTTGTTAAAGTCACTTCAGATAGCATTAAAGAACTGGTTAATTAGTCTTTAAACAAAAAAATAATATAAAAGGGCCTGCTTTGGAAAGGAGTTTTATTTCTGTACGTATATTTATTATTCCTTAATTTCACTGAATGAATAGGATAAAGAGTTTTCTTGTATTGTTTGCAAACTGTTCATAAACTGTCTGTGTAGTGCAATTTGTTTTGTGGTTGTTCCCTGTTCACGCTTGGATCTATTGGAAAATACATATGCCTCACTAAAATTCTGAACGTTTCCAGTACAAATGGTGAAATTTTGAAGGATTGAATTTATTTTAATGAATAAAGGTAGCTATATAAATATTGTGGAGTAATAATGTTGTAAAGCACTGACCAAAAGTTGGGCCAGCTCTGTGCCAGAAGATAAGTCTGCAACATTGGGCTGCGGCCAATTTCACCAGTGTCTCCTCTTACACAGACCCCTTTGAACACAGTACAAACTGTTCCTTACAGTACCCTGATGGAGCAGTTGGAGAGTTGCTGAGTGACTGAAAAGTGCTGGCGTCCACAAATAATTTTAATAAACTCCATGGGGAAACTTGTGATACAGTGTTACCTGAAAAATAATCTCTTCATATCTTCTACTGGTTTTTCATTGGTACAAGTAGAGTTTGATTTTTCTGGAAATCACATAACCTATACATGGCTTTAGTAAAGTGTTAGCTAGTGTGTGTTTCTGTGTGTGTAAGACCTATGGATGGACTCCTTTTAGCTGACACAGTTTAGGGAATAAAATGAAACAGGTATCTGATATAAAAGTCAGAATTACATAGGTGCTGGCTCGAAATGATCTACTGTTAGTCACCAAAGTATTTCTGATCATTACAGTTGCAAGGAGGTGTACAAAATTATCGGACATAGCTAAGGAAGAGAAAGGTCTGTAAAAAGGTTATCAGCATCTATATTTAAACCAATGATATAGCAGGCTGCTGTAAGTTAGCCTTGCTTTGAGCAGGGAGTTGGACCAGATGATCTTCAGAGCCCCTTTCCAAACTAAACCATTCTATGTCAGAAGTATTTTAAGTAAACATTCCCCTGTCCAAAAGGCTTGGTTACTTGAAAACAGAACTCCTCAGGGGAAGCTTTTGACTTTGGTGAAAGTTATGCTGAAGTAAGAAGTAGAGGGGGAACAGAAGAGCCCAGAAGACCCAGGTATTTGCGTTAATTACCTGACATGTAGTGACACAAGTTAAGGTCTAAGCTTTGATCCCGAAAATAGGTGAACCACTTCTCTTAATCTTCCTGTATTTTTAATTGATTGTGAAAGGCGTGTTTTATTTTGATGTGTAATAAAAACAAATTATGGAACATCAAAAAATGCTGTAAACATGGTAATTCCTGGTTTCTTGCCAGCCATACTCAACTGGACCTAGTTAGGGGAAAAAAATAGATCTTATGTGGTCCTATTGTTTCCTTTTCTCTCTTGACTATAATAGAGAATTTCTTAACGATATTTCTTGCAAATTATGTCATTCTAATTAGGAATGTCTATTAATTACTTCAACATACGTTCTTAAGAGGTACATATGTATGCATTGTTTCACAACTATTTTAGGAAGATTAGTTCTTATAATTCACTCAAAGCTGGGCTGAGGGCGAGGTGGTCCAAAGACCATATAAGAAATATTGTAGTGATCTAGTCAGTTTACAGTGTGAACCAAAAATATAAAAAGCTATTTCAATAATAAGGGTAAATATTTTTCTTTTCTGTGGGTGGATATCCATATGGTAAGAAAAGGTATGAAAATCTCATGTTTCGTTCTTCAGCTATAGTAAAGTAGAAGAAGAATAGATAGGGCAAAGTAAATTTAAAATAAATTTTTCAAGGGAAAAGTCAAATATTTAAACCTTCCACATTATAATTGAACACCCAATCCAAAGGTGTCTATAGAATCAACTTCTTCTGTAGCCCAATAAATATTTAAGGTCAAGGGACATAAGTAGCCCACTGCTTGACTCTCAACAAACAAGAACAATGATCTCACTTGGCACTGGATAAAATGAGGGAGCAGCAGGCTGCCATAAAAATAGCTGCACTTCTTACTGGTGCAGTGAATGTAACTCTGAATAAATGTTGATGAGACAGTGCCTCTCAGAAGTAAGATGGAACCAAATTAGGATGCATTATCTAGGAAAAACACCATGTTACAATTTACAGTCTAGTCCTAAACTGAATAATTATCATATGGTGCTAATACTCATTTTGGTCTTCTGTGGAGCAGGTCTGGGATTTAACATCTTGAGATTGGCTTAATCTAAAACATATGTGTTTTCTTTTATTTCACATGTGTGTTCTGCATTTCCCTTTTTCCAAGAGCTAGGACCAGCATGATAATATGCTGTGATGAGAGAAATACAGAGTTCATTGTTGTGATATAGCTACAGAAACAATATGGGACCTACAATAAAATATGTATGTTCTCTTTTATGGGTTTTATTTTGTGGCGCAAGCTAGTGTTTCTGTTAAGATTAGAAAGTGAAAGTTTCCCCTATTGGGCATGGTAAGTGTCTGACCCCTTCCCCCCCAGCCCTCCCCAAAGCTTTAGTAACTTAACTGAATATTTACTAAAATTTGCAGCAAAGGTTGAAGCAGTCTGAAATGGTAAACCCTCAACATGTGTCTGTTTTCTACCATGGGAATGCTGTGAAGGAGGATTCTGTCACAAAGCTTGGGATCACTTAGATTTTTGTGGGTCTTTGTGTCTGGATCTATTTAAATCTAGCATTTTAAGACAAAGGACTGAAAGACTTTTTCAAATAAACTAATGCTATAAATTATCCTTTTATCAAAGTAGAATCAAAATATATATTTAACTTGAAAAGCATTTCATGTAAAGATGTCATTTCCTTTCAGTACTAGAATATAAGTATATCCCACAATATTTTCTTTTGTTATGTAGAGCTACACTACAGCATAGTACAAAATAAATTAAAGTCCCTGTCATAACAATGTGGTATATGCAATTCTAGCAGAATTGTTTGTCCAACACAATTTTCTTTCTAGTCAGAAAACCCCTAACTGCCATGATGAAACTGTCATTTCTGGCAAAAGAAGTTCCCTTGATCAGTGCTATATCCCCACAAGGGATTTTCTTTTGTCTCGTTTGGTCATAAGGTTGTCTAACTGTGTGAAACTAGTTCAGTATGGTAAATGAAGTCTCAGCTGAAAACCGATTATGTAGCACAGTGCCTCTTCCTAATGCATTGTTTCCTTTTGCTAGAGCCTCTGTTTTTGAGTAAGTGAATACGGAAAGTACATTTGAATTATAAATAGCCTGAAAAGGAAAAGAGACTTGCTGTCTTTTCTAATAGGCATCAAACATCTTTTATGTGTTTTAACCGTTGCATTTGCATGGAGACTCCTCTTTACCCTAGTGAGAATTCAAGGGAATTTATTGGTTGTATTTGAGCATGCCCACTGATGCTGGGAAGTAATGACAGAAGGTATCTAAAACAAACCTTCTATTTGACCTAATCTACAGTTTTCTTCAGTCTTCACAAGACTGCAAACATAAAATTCTCTTTCATGATAACAGTCACGTAACAAGTCTGGGAAGGGCATTAAATTCTACCGTATAATTAATATCAGACATACAGTCTCTGTGCTGCTATTTTAAATGGAACAGTAAAGAGTTGGGAAAAAAAAAGAAATAAACCCTAATACCATCCTGCATAAATTGAATGAAGGAAAAGTTTCAATTCCTGGTTAGAGCAGAAGAATGAAGAGTATGGGAAGACACTAGGTGGTCACCTGCTGCACTGCTTGAGAGAGTGCACCTTGTACTTTGCTCAGTGTTGACCAAACACGCAGTGAGGCAGAGGGGCAGCCATGCAGCCTCGCCTTCACCGGAAGGCGAAATATTTAATGGGAGAAATGTGCAACACTGTCAGCTCTTCTCCCATCCTATATTTTCCAGGTTTTACAGGGTATCGAGGCAGGGTTTTGATTCTAGCTTGTATAGATCAAGCTAGACAGGTAGATCAAACTTGTTTCCCCTGCATGGAAAATGAGGGAGGAGCATATTTGGCTATAGTAGTCATGAAGAAGTCCAAGTACGACAGTTTTTGCTCTGCGCTTTGCCTAGACTCTTCCAAAAACAATCTGCTTACGCAACGAGGTACAGATCAGGTAGAAGCTGACTCTTACACGTTGCTCAGGATTTCTCACCCACTAGATAATGAGATGTTGAAAAGCTGTGTGGCTTCAAAGTTTTTAAGGAATGGAATAATCTTTTTTTTTTTTTTTTTTTTTTTCCCTTGCCCTGAAAATCCTGGGTTTTTTTCTCTAATTGAAATTAGTATTGGTCTCAAGGACATTATTTTCTGAAACTTTTCAGCATCTAAAATGGAAATCCTTATGCAGCCTGCACTGCTGTGCAGCAGACATGGCCTCTGCTGAAAGAATAGTACCTAAAGTGTACATTGTTTATCAGTTGTATATGTATAGGGATTAATTTGGTCCACCTAAGAATACACCCCTAAGTGATATTTGCAAAATAAGTGATTTGTGCTTTGTTCTTAGACTGTTAGTTCTTAACCAGAGGAATGAGTTCTTTACAGCACAGTTTCAAAATCTATACTCAGAAACTTTTCAGAAACATTCTTAGTATAAAAAATTTCACAGACCACTAGCAAAGCTGTGATTTAATCTTTTGTAATGGTGCTACCCAAATTGAATTTCTTTGGCCATTGTGTTGCATGATGTGTGAACATATAGTTTTATTATTCACTGGACAGATATTTGAATTTTATTAAGCAAATGGTCTTTGTAATGCAGAAATGCATGTTATAAAGATGGAGCAAAAGTTTTGTATACAAAGGGTGCAGGTAGCAAGGAAATGTCAGATCAGTATCATTTCTTCTGACTGACTGTTAAAATGTACAAGATTAATTTTTTTGCCATTATAGTGTCATGTGACTTGAAAACATTTAATGATAGAAGATGACTAACATTGTGTTATTATATATACAAATATGTTTGTCAACCTCTTTGTTCTCTGAAATGAAACAAACAGGAAACTGCATGTCTGGTCTACTGATGATGTGTGTCTTTTTATCACAGATAGGAAAGTCTGCAATCTAGTTCGTATTTTTTCTATCTCCTGTATTCAGGTTCTATGTCCAAACTACCCTTCCTTTTAGAAAGCAATGTAACCTATCCCATACAAATATTTCATTTATATTGTTACGAGAAAAGCAACAAAAATTAATCTTARTTATTCTGAGTAAATACTATATTTTAGCAAAAGAAAACAGTCCAAGACAGAAACATAAACAGGGAGACTAGAATAGTGCTTTAATATCCATATGGTTTATCTTGCTGAGAAGCTAGGGAAAGCTCAATTTCTGTCATCCATTTACACGTATTTAAAACCTTTCCAACTTCCAAACTTTTCTAACTTTAAAATCCTTTCAACTTTTCAACTATTTAAAACTTACATTACAGGGAACTGCCTTGGCAGAGAATGAATAATTTATGTGATGGGATTCCATCTTCAATTTCTGTGCTTCTGCAAGATATATGGATAATGTTATGAAATGTAGCTCTTCCTTTTAAAAAAGTTGTTTTACGTTAGTTAATAAGGCATTTTAAGCCATTGTTTTTAAGCCATCTGTTTAAATAGAATGAGTTGTTTGAGCTTTGTTTTTTTTAAGCTTGATTTTGCTTGTGACTTGTCTCTGAAGAGAAGTGCTGTGCAGGAGGAAAAAAAAATGAAAGTGGGTCTATGGAAGGTACTGCCAAGACAAAACCAAAAAAAAAAGCAACAAAAGAAAAATCAACAAAAAATTGAGAACCTTTTTTTCTTGTAACTAGGGTGGGTTCATGATTTACAGGTTAGAAACCCCAGCAGGAGAAGGACCAACTGGGCTGTCAGACTGACAATTGTGTAACAAGCAGTCAACCCAGGTGGGCCCCCGGGGGACATCTGCTGCTCGTCCTCCCAGAGACTGCACAGCACTTCTACTAATGCCCTGTAACAAGCTTAAACCCATGATAAAAGATCTATGGTCACAATTACAATGTGCCAAAGGAAGAAGGCAGGAGACCTCAGAGGCTTTATTGGTATCACAGGACACCACAGTAGCAGGGAACTTGCTAAGTGRAATTTCCAGGTGAGCCTCAGATGCAAGGCAGGGTCTGTGCTAGCAGGGGAGACCCACAGCCCAGGCACTTCTGCCAGGCAGCCCTGTGGGGAAATGCCTTCCTGGCTGCGATCTAGCAATCTGTAAGTGCTTGAGCCAAGCATCACACAAGTTTCAGAGATTTTTATATCAGCCAAAGTGTTCTGTTTCTATTTCTAGCTACAGCTACATTTCCTCAGAAAAATACCCCAGAAGTTAGCTATGTCACCTTGGGAAAAGCGGAGGGAGGGGAGAGTAGGTGATGGAAAGAAAAGCTGCTAGATCCTGCAGCAATCAGTGAGATTGCTGAAGCAAGGGGGAATACAAGCTTAATACAAATGTCCCGTTGAACAATCTTGTCACCACCCTCACAGGGTATACTAAAAAACTGTGTGGTTTTAGAGAAACTCTCTGTGTCTGCAGAGAGCTGCATCTTGTGTGCTCTGTACCCCTTCCCACTGAGCAGTTAGGTCAGACACATGAGGCTTTCTGGATTTTGGTCACTGTGACCATGCGGTGTGGGACTAGAAAGAAATGTAGAAAGGGTACTTTTCCTGTGTTTCGGTGAAGATCAAAACCAATCCACATCTAACMTCAGCAGCTGGCTTCTGTTATGGTTGAACGAAACAAAAAACAGAATTCAAGAACACTTGTATTGTTAGGATGGTCTCCTCGTTAAACATTTCCCAAAGTATTTTTGTAATATTTCTCAAAAATATTTTCTAATTTTTTTGTAATAAAAAGCTAAAAATAAATGTTAACTGCAAATTTGAGATATTTAAGTATTTTTCTTTGTGAAAATTTTTTTGAGTGGCCTGTTTCTGAATAAGTAATGCTTGACCAAATCAATTATCGAGGTGGTTATTAGTCATACATATGTTAATAATATTAGCTTTTTTTAATTGATACTTTACTTCATTGAAACTAGTATCTATTAGCCTGGCTTTGGTCTTTCTAAGCTACTCTGAACTTTAAGGAACATATGGTAAGGTCATATATTAGGCCTTTATTAACAACACCTTTGTAGCATTAACACTGAAGTTGAGCACCTTTTTATACCTGACACTTTTCATTCCTATTTCTCTGTTACACCTCAACATGTGGTAGCGAGAATGCGATGGGGCTGCGCAGCCCAGCTCTCCTCATAGAGCTCATTCTTCTCCTCTCACTGTTACCTGTGTAGGCCTGAGCAAAACAAAAGCATATTATGTTTTACTCCTTTCCCCTCAAGACACAGGTAATTTGAACTTACTCTTTAAAAGTTTGATGCATCTTTGATTGTTAAGTCAAAACCTGTTTATTAACTGATGTGTGTTTGATACATGTCTGTCTCTAGATGCCTAGTTCTCATTACTTCAGATATTTAACTTGAATGATCAGTGAATTCCCATGAATTATTTAAAGACTTTGATATAAGCTGAAATAAGTTAAATGCCTAATTTTAAGCATAGATAATTGAGTGACCCACTTCCTTTCTGCTTAAGATGTTCAAAGAGGTTTAACTTCAGTTTCTGATGGATGTGTTGCTGTTCTATCCAACTCTCTTAATCCCAGCCTTATATAAACGATAGCATTGGTGTATTTTTAAGCAGAAGACTGAGACAGGAGTTTCTGTGTGTATACTCGGAGAGTGAACGTGATTTGGCAGCCTGGAAACTTTGAATCAGACTAACTTACTAGTAATGCTCCTTGAGCCTGAAGGATACAGCATCCTGCAGAAGTGTGAAGGGGAAACATTCCTAATGCACTGTCTGACAGAGCGTGATGGAGTTGCTAGATAAAGGAGTTGCTCTTTTGCTCAAATCGGTTCAGGTCTGTATTTCAGTGTGGCAGTTCCCAGGCTTTAATCCTCTTGGCTCCCATATGAATTGCTATATAACTCAATGGTTTTACATTCAGACAGGAATTTTTTTTATCACTATCTTAAACAATTAACCTTTCAGTGGTGCTGGAAAAGAACAGTAGTACCATTCTGTGATCCTTGTCTTAAACAATATTATGTCCTCTCCACACCAGCTCACAAACTACATAAGCCCAAGACCCCAAAATGTCAGCTCTGAATCCAGACTTTCCCAGTGTGAGAAGCTCTCTTCATTTTGGATTTCAGCTCACCCCCTCTAGAAACAAAGGCCAAATGCCAAGACTTGAAAGGGATTGGACTCAAACATCACCCAACTCTAGTTGTACAATAGGCTGTGACTGCTTTCCAGTTCTAAAGATAGTGATTCTTGAGCTTTGATGGAAATAGCTTTGGAGCACAGTTATAGCTAGCATAGGTCTAGTGTGGTTCAGTGCATTTTATAGAATGTTGCCTTATTTGAAGCTATGCGATCCAGAATTTGGCTTACCCAAACAAGTTCTTCTGTGAACAGCAGAGTCCAGTTTTATGGACCCTGTAAATCCAATGGATTTACATCCCACATCACTAAACTCCTTCTGCCCTTATCTCCTGTTTCCCTTCACTTTCCCTGCTTCTTATATTGTTATCCCTGGTCCCTTTGCTGTGCTGCCAGGTATCCCCATGTCTCTTAAACTTGCTGGGCTGAAAATAATTCTGCAGAATTATTAATACATTTGGTAACTATGGGTCTAGTGAAAATGATAGTATAGGTTTACATCTTAAAAATTTTAAAAGCACATAAATACCAAAAAAACTTAAAATTTTTGTAGGGTTTTAAATTGCTTTTTCCCCACAACCTTTGAGGGGGTTGCAGTGCATCCAGATCTTAAATTATAGTGGCTCTGAGTAAATGAATCGGAGTTGTGAAAGCTGAGAATATTGCAAAACTAAGTAGCACATAGTTCTGTCCAGCACCTAACAGCAATGGCTGATTTAAAGAAAATGTCTATCTGCTTGCTGGAGGTGGTATTAAAGCACATAACTTCTCTCCCTTTATTGGAAGGAATGAGGAAGCTTTGGTATAAAAGCACTGATACTTTTTCAGCCTCAGTAAACTTTTACAAAGCTTTTGTGCACTTTAATATAGCCATAAAACAATGGAAGTTTATACCATATCTTAAGTTTGTATATTGTATCTCAGGTTCGAGTGATGTTCTGGAAACCCTCAAGCTTTCTTCAGAAAGTTGACTTGGGTTTCTTGTGCATGAACACTTTTCCAATCTGCCTTAGAGTAGACTTTTTGATCCCTGAGGTTTTTGTCCACTATGACTAAAATCAGGTAGGTTTTTTTTTTTTTTCTTCCCTGTCTAAGCCTATTCATTTCACGTACGAACCAAGACACCATTTTTTTCAAAGGCGGTAAATGCTAGCAATGTCAGTTAAGAACTATAGAAGCAGCAAGAATGAGATCAGTTGAATAATATCAGGAATAAATTTGGCCATAGACTTTTATAAAAAAAAAAAAAAAAAAAAAAGGCATTATCTCTATATGGAAAGGTTCTTCACTACCACTACATTAAGAAAAAAATTGCTTTATTCTTGTGTTCTCTCTTTTCCCCTTAAGGCTTTGTGATTATAATTTTATTCTCTGATATCTAAATTTAGTTTTGAATCAAGTACAGTAGCTGAATAGAACACCATGCATTAAGATCCACATTGAATTTCACATGACAGGCTTTACGTTTGCTGAAGGCTTGGGGGCTATAGTTTTAACAGTTATCTCACTCACATTTAGGTTGAACGCAGTTTGATGCACGTCTAGGAAATTTGTGTTTTGCTCACACAGGGGATGATTCAAGTCTACAGCTGTCGCAAACAGTATGCAGGACCTAATTCATGAATAAGCTGTCAGTTACTATGTTACCACAATAAAAGCAAATTAGAATCACAAAAGGAAATTGGCATGAAACATAAGATGAGGGTTTAAAAAAATTTTTTTTAATCACATTAGTATTAATTTTGGATGAAGATTCAGCTTAAAAATTAGGATACAAACCCCTGCCTCAACTTGTATTATTGCAATTGTACCTCTGTAAAGCACATCTCACCTATGAATGTAGAATTCTACACATGAAGAGTATTATTTACCCTTAAAAATGCAATAATTCATCTACAATGCTGTGAAAATAGCTATAATGAGAAAAACATGTATTTGCCTAATCATGCTGTTCTCTCAGCATTTATGTCATCAATCTACCATGTAAGAAAGGTATTAAGAAATACAATGTAAGGAAATTATCTTTTCATAGCCAAAATGAGAATTCCTCAAGAGCTTAAGAAGAAACCCAACAAACCTTTCTGAAAGTGTCTGATGTTATCTCCTAAGGCTGGGGTAAAAACATCAAACACAGAATGTACTTTATAGCAGATTTGATTATTTCACCCTTCTGTGTGCAGGACACTGCCCATTTGGCCGTAATACACATAGTATGCATTTATTTGCAGAAGTTTACTGACATAACATTTCAGATGGTCAAGTGACATTTCTAGTCTTTTTCCAAGGATGGAAACAAGCATGAAGTGCTTATTGGTATGGAAGTGCTGATGCATTGAAGTATTTTTAAAGCTATTATTTGATCCAGTTGCATGTGTTAGTACCCAGACAGTAGAAATTATTGTATGTATTATTCAGATAAATATGAACCAAAGTTAGATACATACATATAATATAAAACTAATTAAGCTAGTACTTGCTGGAAAGTAAGAACTGGTAATGATTTGATATCAGAAAATATTGGATGGGATTAGACACCTGTTATTTTTACTGAAGTGAATAAACTATAGAAAATACCAGAAGGGAGCATATTTATTTAGTATTAGTATTTCTGATGGTGCGTTTTGGAGCCCTCTTATTGGAAAGTTGTCCCCCAAAAGACCACTTCTGTTCATCTAATCTTGTATGTTCATTTTCACTTATGCGTATCTGGGATGGTACTTTTGGCTGATTGTGTGCATGTCATTATGCTTTATTTCTAAATCTTAATTTCTAATCTAGATTCAGAGCATCAACATGAATACAGTTCCCCCATTCCCCTCCTTCTGTGTCACTGAATAAAAATCTTCACGCTTAGCTTACACTTTGAGAAAACTCCCTGAAAGCCTCTTCTAGCCAGAGCTTCAGAGGTACAAAGGTGGCTCCTCATTATATGAACGTACCTTTCTTTTTTATGCTCAAAGTTTGTTTGACATCCCAGTGAGACTACAAGTATGCATGCAGTAACAGATGTGCTTAGGTTGTTGCTGGCTCAAATCTCAAGGGGTGTATGTGCCCCAGTTTATACCAACTGTTGGGTAAGAACAGTTAAATACTAATCTGATAATTTTTAGTGCAACATAAGAATTACAGTGCAAGATCGTCTGGCTAGTATAAACAGGTGCAGTTCATAATGATCACTTTTTTGTATGGGAAAGCTCCATCTGTAGCCATTCCTGAATGTCGTGTGTTGTACAGGGACTATTGTGTGGCATAGTTATACAAAATCATAAATTACTGCATTTAAAATTAAACTAAATTCAAACAAACTTGCATATTTCAGAAATTAATATTTCCATACCATATGCGAAGTACCCGTCATCACATGTTGCCAGCATACTATTTGTTAAAGGCCACTAGCATGCAAGCTGTATGCCCTGAAACATCCATCAAATAAGACCTCTAGTAAACGGAATATCATTGCTACAAACAAGACCGAGGAATTGTTTCAGGCAATTAAAGCTGCACCACACAATAGATCATTCATGTATGTAACTTCACTTCCAGTTCAATTGTCTCTGTGTACAGATCACTCAAGTGCTCTTATCTAGTTTTCTCCAAGCTTGTTCTGACAAGTTTGAATAGTCGTGGTTTGTTCTGAAGCAGTCAGTCCTTCTAACAATGCGAAGAATTAGTCTTTTGTCAGTGCATACCAAGTGCAACAAAGGTGCAGTTCTGCACAGCCTGATTCGGTGGCTGTTTTTCAGCAGAACTGATGACTACATTTCCAAATTGTGAAAACTTATCACTGCTAGCATGGCTGGAGCTTCATTTTTTCTCATGTGCTCAGTGCCAAAAAAGCTCACAGTTTAAGTTGTTGCTATTTTAGAAGAGCTCATTTTATTGTTATGGTTGTTGTTAGCTTTTAAAAACTACGTGCCTTGCTTTCTGGGTATACGTAGTCATACTTGTTTTTATTTGGCATCTAGGGGAAATGTCATACCATTTTCTGAAACTTTTTGAAATATTTAACAAACAGTTCTGGTCATAGTTTATTCTTAATTCTCAAAAACTCTCTAATTTATATTTTAGTATTTAAAGAGAGAATTACGAGGAAGTGACAGTTGATTATAGTAATAGTTACTGAGACTTATTTTGGTTTATTCTATTTTAATCAGCTTTAGCATAATACTTATTTACCTTTTTTTTAATTACATGGATACATATTTTATATCTAAATTGAAATTACAATTTTTAATTCTTTAGATTGCTATTATCATACTGATATGTGTTCCTACATCAGAATATGACCCTACCTCATTTTTATTATGTAAACATTGAGTGATTTTACTTACAGAGGTATGAAATTTTCTCTGTCCCTGGAAGTCTTCAACTGGGATCTGAAAGATCTTGATGTAGCTCATGAAAGAGTCATATTACGTGAGGAAACTGTTTATGGAATAATGTGTGTTTAAAAAAAAAAAGTGAATAGTGATAATGGTCCACTGTACTCTTTAAATCAATAATTCCTTTAATGATAGGAAGATGTGGAATGTAAAAATATTATACAGGAAAGCAGAAAGACAATGCAGTTGTATAGGAAAGAAGAATAAACCAGTTTTGATGGAACTGTTTTCAGTTAGAAAATGCATTTTAACAGTGAGTCAATATCTTTATTGCACATTTATGTCATAATTTCATTTTTACTTGTATTATATTTATATTTCAAATATAACTTCTACCGTTGCTAAAAATTTAGTTTCAATAAAATATTAAAACACAATGTATCAAAATTTTCTTCCTGAGCAAAAGTATAAAATCCTGACTTATCAAACTTTGTCTTCAGTATGAATAAGAATGAAGGGTCAGAAGTCACCTAATAGAGAGAAAACTCTTCTTCCCCTTTCTAAAAATGAAAAAAAGGAAAAATATTTTTATCAAAGATTTTTCTGTTATTGGAAATTTGAGTATCATTTAGACCTACATAAGTTAATATATTTTTAGATGGAGATGAAATAATTTAAATATTCAATGGCCCTTTATCTTACGAGACTTCTTTTCTTAACAAGATGAGTATATTGGGAAATATTCATATGTTCTGCATCTGTATACTCTCTGTGTGTATCTAGGGCTTAGAGAAGTATAACTTAGAGATATGAAATATAATTTGAAATTTTAAATACATCTAATCTATCAGCCATAGGTTGACAAAGACCAAGCTTTATTAATAATTTGGGGATGGAAACCTCCAAGGAACCCGAATAGGTAGATGGACTCCTAAACTCGTGACTGTAGGTGTAAAATGGATTCCAGGTAGGGAATGATATGGCTTGCAGTAAGGACATCACTGTTTGTTTATTTTTTGGTTTTTTAATGAGATGGTTTTTTGGGTCAGAGGATATATCTATGTTCACATTCCCCAGAATTATGTCTCAACTTTGTAGTTGGTGTCAGTGATTCAGCAGTGATGACAGTGAGCTGGTGTGAAAGATGGACAAGGAGTATCTGGTTTCCCTTCACGCTTATTATGAAAACACCATTTGCGACCTCCAATGCCTACATCCTGTATGTGGCTCTGAAGGGAGAATGTGCTGTAGTTACCTTTGCACCAGTAAACAATCATTTCAAATATCTTCTTTGCTCTGTTACTGTAGTCCCCAGAATGGTCTATTTGAGCTCAATCCTCAAGTGCTGAATATTATGTTGCTTGTAYTTTATTCCAGAATTGGATTTAAAAGTAAAAATTATGTTGGAACCTCTCCAAATTCTTTTCAGTACATCAGAAAATTATAACAACAAAAATGCATGCAGATCTTGTGAGCAGCAACATTTCTAAGTTTCTTTTCTTTTAGCATCAACATTTCAGTTGATCAAATGGATTTGAAGTTAATTCTTCCCTCTGGTGAATGGACACAATTAATCCCTCTCAGAGCTATCGCTTTTGCTATCTGCTTCTTAGAACACTACCTTTGAAACTTTGAATGTAACCTTCACAACTAAGAGAATTAGAAACTTCTTGTCTTTAACTGAAGTTTTGATTTTGGCTCACCAAAAGCTTTTCTATGAGCTAGATCAGTTTTACTTTTAATTTGATGAGATATTTAAGTTACATCTAGAGCTGTTTGATTCTTCTATACCAGGAGGCGTACTTAGGATTTAAAGATCTCCAGAGGTTATAATAGCCCCCTTGTTCCACCAGTGGAGGCTTTAAAATCAGTGCTAATTTAGAGAGAGAAATATTCCCCTGTGAAAAGCAGTCATCTTTTTCCTAGCACTGAACAAAGAACTTCATTAGAACATGGAAAATGGCATTGCATCAACTCTGCTCCTTTCTTGTTAAACTTCTTCCTAAGAGAGATTTCTCCCAAAACTTTCATCCTTCTCTCCTATGGAGTTGTATGCATGGTCAAGAAGGACCTTGTGAGCTTAGTGACCTCAGTGTGAGTTCAGATGCAGTACAAAGGTGATCAGTCAGCTTATCAAAGGTATCAGTCTCACAGTTGCATCTCATTGCTTTAATATAAAGACCTTGCCATAGCCCAGAGATGAAGTGTCTGGGCAGATGCTCAGGAGCACAAACCATGGTGATTGGTGTGAGGGCTTCTAGAGGCTGCAGACTTTGAGTAGAGACGAACAAGGGGAGCATGGGCTGCCTGTGCATTTCCTGAAGCTTGATTTTATGTGGTTACAAGTTTTCCTCTTAATGAACAAGGGGTTGAGGAGAGGGTGTTTAGCAGTGCTGTAGTATCTTTTGCCCAGGTGTATGGTGAGTAGCTTCCAAATGGATGTAAATGATCTTTTCTTTCCTTTGATGTGACTTCACTGAACACAAAGCACAGATAAAAAGCTCTCTACAGTTTATTATAAAATTACTAGGCAATTAGAAACCATCAGGACATGCTCGGATCCTTCAAAATTTGCCAAGTGTGTTTAACTGTTCCTGTCTCCCTTTACAATAGCGTAAGCTGCAAGCAAATCTAGGGCCTCCCTTCTCTTACGTGACAAAAGTGGTGCTCTCTAAGCATCATAGGACTGCAGGACAACAGCATTACATCTTCTGATTTGTTACCTTTATGTAGACACAAAGCATGCTCCTTTTTGCTACATTCCATTTTTATTCCTTGTGCCTTCTCTCTGACTTTCACATCTACTTTAGTGCACTGTTTCAGGTCAATACAGAGTTTGCCGGCTGGTCGGTTATCAATGGAAGGATGTTTTAAACATAGTTTCAGAGGGGATTTCTTGGGGGAAAGGTTCATTCACAGTTACAGAAGGTGGTATTTGGTGAAACTGGACAGAGAAATCCTTAGCATGTCTAGACAACCAAAAAATTTCCTAAAGAGGGGAAGAAAATAGATCACTGATTTTCTGTAGTAAATTTAGAATCAAACACCAAGTCCTTCCCTCCCCAAGCTAAAATCTGATCATTGACTTGCGCTTATTTAATTTAACCTGTCTTCACATGGTGAATGTAATAGAGCTTTCTGAAAGATGGTTTATCGTTAACCAACAACATTTAGTAAACAGGCTGTATTGTATGGAATATCAAAGGCAGAAACACGTTTTGCCACTTGGAAGCTTGTGCACATATCCCACCATTGTGAATGGCAGTTACGTGCTCAAGGCATGTGGGGAGGAGTAGAGGAGATGCCTATTAAGTCCTATTCATGGCATGTAGGTTCAAGTCATACTACTGGATATATGCTGGCAGCATGTTTGTCTTGAGGTAGCTGTGCACCAAGACAAGGGTCCCTATTTCTGATGTATGAATGATGAAAACATACTGTAATTAGTAGAAAGGGTTATGAAATAAAACAAAAAATGTAGTCCTTTTTTTCTTCAGACATGGTAATTACTGGAATGCAATCCTGGGACTTGATTTCCCCCCCCTCCCTCCTCCTGCCGATTGGCACTCTATTTAGGATAAGCTGAACCAAAATGTTTGACTTACCTTGCTCCCCTAGTTTATCAGATTGCACCACTACTAACAGGGAAGTTAAATTTGAGAGAGAATAATAGAATTACTCAGCCACGTACAAGGCTGTTTGTCATAGTGGTTGCAAGGTTTTACAATGTATTTTATTAGCATTGGAGTTTATATGCAATCTGACAAAGTATAAAAACTGAGAACACAAACATTTATCTAAATATGTTTCATAATACTCTTGTGCAACGTAAACACATCATATGGCCATGCTTTTAATTAAAATGACCATTGCTAAAGCCCCAATCCTATATATCCTTCCTCACTTAAAAATACATCTGTCATTTTCATCTCACTATAAAATCCATGATTCCCAAGAATTTTTCTATCCTGCAAGCATAGTCCATGTGGTTAAGGAACAACATGTGGCAGGATGCATGATGTTTCAATTAAATAATGTGAGCATATTAATTATCTACAAGAAAAGTCTAAACTCTGAAGTGTGCGTCTGCTAATATTTCATCTTGTTTTCTTTTTTTTTTCCTCTCATTTTTCTTACCATTTAATTGATTCTTGCATTTTCTTTTAATAAGAGACTTACTGAAATTCGGTTGCAGCAAATCAATTGTTTTTAATATGGAAAAAAAAATTTTAATGGACTAGAAATTTTATGATGAAAATCCAGACTCTTACTTCGTGGTTGTGGCTAAGACATTTGATTTTAATAAGGCAAACTTCACAGTTATTTTTCAAATGCAGGGTTATTCCTGGTCTATTTTTAATTGCAGTGTTTCTAGTAGACAATTTATGTAGGCTGCTTTGTTTTTTTCCTCCATTTGGAATAGTAATATAAGAGCAGATACTTGAAGAAAGTTTCTAGCCAAGAATAAGATAAGGCTATTGTCATTTAGCTCTTTATTATGTGATAAAGTTTTTATCCATTCCAGAAAGACTTGGTTAACTCCTAAAGAAGCAGTGACCTATCTGAACGGGTCTGTTTCTGGTGATATTTGGGGCCTCTCTGAGATACAAGGAAATACAAAAAAGTTCTTGTTATGCCTATACACAGTCCGTGAGCTGTTGTAGAAGGCTGTCCCGTTCTGCAATGTCAGTGGCTGCTTTGCAGGCTCAGTCACCAAATGGGGGAAGGCAGGGAGCAGTTTCAGTCTCAGCAGGATAGCTGTTGGATGAGGATCCTAAACTAGTTTTACTGGACCAAGAAAGTGGGGAAACACACCCTAAGAGATAGAGACGATGACTGTATGGAGTGATAGATAGCAAAATAGAAAAAATATTAACTCAAAAAGACAGGAGCTCCTTATGTCCTGAGAGCTTAACTGACCATCTACTGAGAAATGTAATGCCAGTACTTCCTGGCTGTGCAATTGGATCATGCCAATAGCCACACGCGCTGCGGCGCTGGGAGGACTTTTACTATATAAGTGTAGGACATCTTGACTCCTGTGTAACTGCACAGCAAAAAAAATTACTCATTTGTCATATATACCTCTGGAAAATTTTCAGTTTACACTGTATTTGGTATGGGAATTGCCCAAGAAGTAACACTGAGGCACATCTGGTATGCACAGGCAGAGGATCTAGCTCCAGGGTCTTAATAGGGCTCTATATCCAACAATCCTCCTGAAAGTACATGGGAATTTTCCTTCCTCCAGTGGCTGCAGAAATAACCTACTGTCACCATCCCGTCTCCTAGAAGTGAAGCCTCTGTATGTTCACACTACAGTTCATATCCTCCTGCTTCTTTGCCTGCCTATTTTTGACTTCTACACAGCCACGGTATCAATGTGACATCTGATGTTTCCAGTCAAGCCACACCTCTGGGGATAACAGCCCTCCCTAAAACACCACCTCTGACAACCAGCCATGGCAGCTCTGGCCGGGAGACAAGGGCTCTGGCAAGCCTGAGCCACACACCTTCCCTCTCCCTTACAGTGGAGATAAAATCAGATTAACCTCTCTGTGTACCAGCTCATGCTTTGTCTGATTTCATTCCTATACCTGCTGATATTTTTATCAGCTCAATGGATTCTTTATATGAGCTTAGCTGAAGCTTCAGTCCTTATAAAATTTTGCAGTAAAAAACAGGTCATTGACTCTGATTGTACAGGGATAAAAGGGATATTGCTATTGGGGCTATGCATGACCTTTTTATTCAGTTTGTGACTTAAAAAGATATCGGCTCTTAAAGAACTGGCTTTAATTTTGACTTAAAGAAAGAGGGATCAGTGTGGCAAAGCTCACCTTTGTCTTCTAAATGTGAGGTGGGAAAGTCTCTTCATTGCTCTGACTGTTTTTGGAGAGTCTTGATACTTTTATTTCAGTCCATGGCTGACTACACGAGGACACAGAACAGAAGGAGGTATAGCTTTCGCTAGTTTATCTGCTGGTGGTTTGGGTGTACGTTTGCTTATATGGTAATAAAACATGTCTTGCCTCAAGACGGTTCAAGTAAAGAGTTAGAAGCGATACAGATTTTTGACAGATAATCACATTTCTGAAACCTCCAACAGAAAACTGTGTTAACTATTATTTATCTATCTTTGGTTCAAAGATTCTCCATTATGGGCAAGTGAGAATGTTGGTATTTATGGGGATGACGTTGACAATAACAGAGATAAAATGGTATTTAGTGACTTTGTCTATGCTTTGGGAATACAAATTCCTTGGATAGACTTCTGCTCTGTCGTATCCATTTTTCTTATTACATGCTGTCATCACAAAATACTGTACTGCTGCATCTTGTTCAGACATCAGAGTCACGGGAACTTTGCAGCTTGGCCTCTGGTTTCAGTATGTTTTTACTCTAATTTGTAGCTTTGGGACCCTGTTATAAACGTATCAGCAGAATTTTACAAGAAACTTTTAACTATCTATTATGTGATTCTGTTGCCCATTAGTGAATACAGCAAATTAAATCCAAAGGCACTGAGAATGAATACAACAAATTAAATCCAAAGGCCCTGAAGACCTGCTAGCTAGCGCTGATAGTACAAAGCTCACACCATTGGTACTCAAAGTAAAGGAGTTGTCCTGGGGCATAATAAGGAACTACACACCATGTTTGGGGGTGGCAGATACTCAGTGGTTTGAAAGGAAAGGTGTTTACTTACAGAGGAGGAGGAGAGAAAAAAGCCAGACTTCTGATACATTCTTAGTTTCTATGTATTTTACACATACTTAATCTTAGTTAAATATTGGATGTATATGGGTGATTTACAAGATGACTAAAAATAAGGAGTGAAAAAAAAAATCTGCAATTACACTATCTAAAAAGGGTTTGAAATACCATTAGCACTGGAAAGGTGGCATTTCCAGAAGATGCAGTGATTTAATATTTCTCTTAAAAAAGTCTCATACTAAGCATCAGCTGCAATCTGGTTTCTCCAATGGAAATAGTTTAGTATAAACCATAATTATTTTCTTTGTCAGATGAATTTATTTGGGTTCCGCTGAACTGTATTTGTTTGGAATATCACTGTTCGGTTATATTTGGACAATAGGAAATATTTAGACAGTACCTTTGAATGAAAAAAGTGTTAATTTGAATGTGTTTATTATTAGACACTTCATGTATTAGACACAGTAATGGCAGAGTTCATTTTTCAGACAAATAGATAAAAATTGAAAAAAACCCTATCACTCCCTTTCATGCTAAATCTACTTAATAACAGTTATTTTCTTATTATTCTTACAGCCCCTCAAGCAAATCAGGCTAGGATTCTGTCTGATATGCATTTGTTTGTATTTAAGACATTAACCTGTCTAAGAAGTGAATATGGTAGAGGATCATATTTCAAAACTATGTATGTATTCCAGCTTTGTGAATCAAAGACCTTCTGACAGAGCTTTTACTTGTCAAAATAAAATATGTATTTTAACATTTCTATCTGCATACCCTGATGTATATCCTCTTCCAACCCATATTTAAAATGTCAATTGCCTAACACAAATTGAGAACATCCATATAAAAAAAGACATTGTCTACGTGTTTGGAATCGTTTTTACTTTAAAAATACATATGTTAAAAAGAGGACTTAACAGTTTTACTTTAGTGTTGGTATTAAAAATCACAAGTATTTCTTAAATACTGAAAACTTCACTAATTCTTTTATTTTAACCATAGCAAACTTTACTGCTCTGTTGACACGTTCATGTTTTATCAGCATTGCACTTCTCTCCTGTTTAGGGTTCTGTATGAGCACATTGTACAGAAAATAAATTTAACAGGGTCATGGATAGCCACACAACTATGTCATGATGCATGATATTCCAAAGACTTTATGAAACAGTATTATGACTGCAAATTTTCTCAATTCCAGAAGATTGTTTTAACCAAATGACTGTTATAATCTTGAGTTAGTGTATGACTCTCATGAGTCTCTTGTCTTCAACTACAGACCTTTGAGGAGATTTATCCCTTCTAAAGAAATATTCTGATGTCTCTTCCTTCAGAAGCCCACAAACATGTACACAGCAAACCAAGCAGAGAGGCGTAGGAGAAAACTCAGAGCATTTTGAATTAAATACCAATGGCATATTAGTATTCATTTCAGCCAACCTGCAAATCTCACTAATTTGGTGGAAAGAACAGTGTAGACAAATTTAGCAACAACAGCACTGGGGAGGACCCTTTTAGATAATGAAAGAAGTCCTTAAAATCCTAAAACACCTTGCCAGCACTTGAATAGAGAGGAATCAGATCATTACTTCTCTGCATAAAACTTATCTTTTTACCAACCTGAGAGCGTATTTCTTGTTTGTCAAAATGGCAGCAGTCAGGTCAGCTCTCTGTAACACGACAAAGTGCAAAGGGGTATACAGTCTTCACCCAGAAAGCTGGCAAGAGACAACATCAGACAGGAATTAGAGTATTCCCCTGCACAAGGGGGCTGGAGTTAAGGGGGGTACGGTTAGCCAGATCAATATCTTCTCACCCATCTAATGCTGACAGCAAGCCTGCCGCAGAGCGCCTCTCAGGGCGCTGCTTGGGGAATTCACAGTTCCGATACTCCAAAGAATATTTTTTGTCAGGATAACGTGTTTTGTATATTCACCAAAGAATATATTTGATCAAAGATCTCAGGGCTTATCTGTCTCAATATTTTTGTCATTGATTACACGATGTCTGTATTTTCTAGGTCACGTATTATGCTTATATATGAGCATGTCAAAGAAATGTATTCACTAATGTATGTTTAATGTGAATGCATCTGAACTATTATTGAAACAATGAATATTTCTTACTCCTTAATATGTTCCACTCAACTCCATTTGAAAATTAACATATCTTATTTTGATATTATCCATAATCCCAAATACTATCAGCAGATATAATAGGTTTAAAAAAACATAACATTTACAGTTGAGCCTTATACTCTGATGCATGTTTTTCACTAATTAACCCATTTTAGTTGTTTTGTATCCCAAGATGCTCTGTAGTCATCATTTATATGCTCTATTTAACTCTTTTCAGGCAGAAGACAATATGAATATATACAAGCAAGCTCCTGCATATGTTACTCTAGTGAATTGCTCATTGTTTGATGGATGTGCTAGCTGGAAAGCGATTATTGTAACTGAATAAAAAATTCTTGTTTTCTTGTTTAAAAAAAAAAAAAAAAAAATTGCACATTTTCCAGGACACAATGTTCCTAAAAGTGACAGACTGACTCTATGTGAAATAGAAAATACATACTGAAATTCCCACTTTTTAAGAAAAAGAGGTTTTCAAAATTGTCGTAGTGCTAATATCTATGATACACTGGGAAATATTGTAACACTCCTAAACAACAGACCCTGCAAAAACATTGATGTTGCCTCTGTATTGTCTCCACAGAATCTCTGAATGCATTTATATGTTTGGAAACCTGTTTTACCAAAGATATTTGAACCTGAAATGTGTGATTCATATCCCAACAAACTGATTTGGTAAGTAGATGTTATTTCTTTTGCATAATTCAGTAAGATTAAATTGAAGAATTTTTATTGGAATTATCTGGATGTTTCAAACAAAATAGAGTGTTCCTATAGGAATTTTTCCTTTCACACCTGGAGAATAGAATGTTACTGACATTCAGAACTGTAATGATTTTAGCAGTGCTAACTGTCTCTGGCAACCAATGTTTGCCCTAATTCTTCATAAAGTGAATACCATTTTTAATGCTCAAGAGGTTTGAATGCCTTGTTCTCAAGAAACAGGTGTACACATCCTTAATACAGATTTGAAAATCTCAGCCTACCTATGTAATAATGCACAGTTTCACCTTGGATGAAACACATTATTAAGTGAGTATAATGTAATCTCCAAACCTTTGGCTTTTCTTTTTATTGAGATGGTTATCTGTGACTGTTTTTTCTGGCATGGGTTTCTTGTGACTAGATGGACAAACTATGAATTCTCTCAGTACTTAAACTTAACAGTCAGATAAGTCAGAAAACAGGCAAGGGAAGAGTTCATGGTGCTTATGGAAACTATATGCTAAACTTGTATGCTATAATGTTTTGAAAAATATATTTTAAAAATCCAAAGTCATGCAAGAGTAAACTCCATTCAGTAATGCATCATAAATATCTGTACCATCCAGTTTGAGTATAGAACATGTGCTGGCTTTTTTTTTTGTTCACTAACATGAGATGTTACATAGTGCTTACGGTACCACGTTGATTTTTAGCCTGATAGACATTTCCTGAAGTTGCCAGTGTTAAGTTTAGAGATGATACATAGGCAGGATGATTGATTTGAATATTGAGAAGTTTTGAATGGAGGAGAATTAAATCAAGTTGAATATTCAAGTTTGGTTTGTGATTTTCTTTTTGAACTACAGACTGGTTTAGGCTGTGTGGAAAACTATGCTAAATCCTCTTTCCTTATTCTGTATGAGGTGAAAATATTATCATTATATAGTTTATTGCACTGAAAATGAGCGTTATAATTAGATTTCTGTTTCTGTCAAAGCCTATCCTAAAGCTCCTGTTAGAAACAACTAGACGGATTTACTTTACTAAAAGGACAGTGCAAGAAATAAATCAAGCAAAATATGATTCAATGCCTATAAGCAGGTGGGTGAGAATCATAAAACACCTTTATTCAAAAATATTTATTGAAAATGGATATTTAGAAGGAAGAACCCTGTGGCTGGAACGGAAATGAAAATAATTCCCAAAGCAAGCACAGACATGAAACTTCAAAAGAAAATTTGAGACTGGCTAGAAAAGGGAGCAAGAAAAGTTTCTGTTTGGAGCAAGTAATTATCTTTTAGGATTTTACCCCACATTTTGTGAATGTACTGGTACCCAATTTTGCTTGGAGCACAAGTCCTTCATTTGTTACTAAACTCTTTCTCTTTCTGTACATGAATTGCATATCCTGAGACAACATCATGCAGTGGGAGTGTTTTTAATATATTGTTTTACAGCTTCACATTAATTTTCTAAATTTAGTAATCATCAATGAATTAATATCTGTGTCTGATTATTTTAAAGGAAATTTCTCTCTCTAATATTGTCAATAATATCAGATTAATCTGCAGCCTGAACTTTGTGGTACAAATTCTGGAAGGATGGTAGTTCTTTGGGGGAATTCAGCTTCAAACTAGAAATAGGTCATTTATTAAAGAAGTCACAGAAGTAGGAGAAATTCTTTCCTCCTCTGGCATTTCTCCCTTTTTCTCTCCGTGCATTTCATATTACCAATGTGCATTTTTTTCCCAGCACCTAAATTTTACCAGTATGTTAGAATGCGTTCATCTTGCTGAGCTTTGTTACATACTTAAGTTTTATTGTAATTGACAGTTCAGGGTAGCGCTGTCCCTTGAGTTTTGCAATTTATTTTCTGTTGAGATGTTTACTACCTTGTTCTGATAATCTCTGCCGGTGAGAACAGAACTAAAAAAAGGAGGGGTGATGTCCTCATTTCAGAAACACTGCAAGGAGACCAAAGATCAGAAGGACAGACATTGGAGTGAGAATTATTCAGAACTGATTTGTGAGCAAACGCAGGAGTTGCCTTCCTTCCTGGATAATATTAGCCATTAAATGTGGGAAAGTCAAGTCTTCCCTTTGCCTGGGAGAGCTCAAAGGGCTTCATAATAGGAGCCATGATTTCTAAATGAGATTCATCATACAGATAATAGCTTGGGTGAATTTTGACTGTGTTTAAAGCTCAGCACTGCATTTCAGGCTGGATGACCCCAAATAAGGGTTTACCAGCTTAGCGTTTATTAACATTCAAGTTTCAAACTTTGGGCTTTGTGTGAAGCTAATTATATATTGCGCTATGTTATACAACTTGCATCATTTTTGATACATTTTAACTGATCCAAAAGGGGAAATATGTTGGACATGGACAGATCAAATCATTTTACCTGGGGAGGCGTCCTCACTGCCTGATTTTTGAGAGTTGCAATTAGCTAGGTACAGTGAATACAATGGTAGTGGGAGACAGCTGAAAAGGACTGGCTGTTCCCAGGTGCTCCGTGAGGTTTCCTTCCCTGGCCTCGCTGTGTATGAGAGATTTGAGCCTTATGTAAAACTGGGCCTTATGCAAGGACTTTGACTCCTGTGTTCACTGAAAGTCACTGGAGAAGGCTGCAGGTATTCCTCTGCTTTTTTAATTTTATATTCAAAATAGTTAGAGCCTAACAACTGAATTCCAGAGAAGCAGCAACTGCTGAAAACATCCTTATTTCATGGGGAACATTCAACATCTTTAAGAACTGATGCTCTCCTGGATGGATTTGGCATTGTCAGCTTGCTTTCACTTATTTTCTGACTGTTTCATCTACATTTTTCCTCTAGTTGTCGTTGGTGTCAAAAGAGAAATAAGACAACAGATTCAAAGGTCAGAGACATCATTTCAGATTTGATGAGTCAGTGACAATAGAGCTCAGAGAAGTAGCCCTTGGCAAGTTTAAAAGTAGTGACAGTTTTGATGGTGAAATTGTTACAGGCAGCTGTGAAGGAGGCTTCTTTCTACGTGGAAAGATAAATAATGAACTAAAACTTCTATTGATGATACATGCAAAAGATTTAATTAGGGACAAGATTGGTCCTTAGTTTTCATACCCTGAAAAGTGATGAAGRTTTGAATATGACAGCTGCTCCTATGAATGGGTCACGCTCACCAGCAGGTGGTAGGAAGCAGGTCCCCTAGGATTGAATCTCACCCCTTATATGACACAAAAGGAAAGAACCTTTCCCAAACACATCCCTTGTCTTGCCCAAATATATCCCTAGTGCAAGTGGTCCTGCACAACCAGGAGACAAGCTGCTACTTATATGGCACCAGCCGTGTATTTTTTTTCTCCCTGAAGCAAGGAAGAAACCAGAGAATAACAATGAAATGTAAACCTATGTTAATAAGGACACGACATTTAAATGATGAGACCGCTATTAATTCTCTTCCTACTCAAACTGAAGGTACATCTTAAAATGAAAGTAATGAGCTGCATTAAGTCACACAGCAATGTTTCCTATGTTATGGGTCCTCAGCTGGCAAAACTATGTGCACTGCTCCACACCCTGGTCTCTCTATTCATTGTTTAATCACTGGAAAAGCTAGAGGAGGAATCAACATAAAAACACATTTCTTACAGGGGAAACCACTGACTGTGGTACCCATTTTGATTTGCAATAGAATTTCACCAAAAATGTCCACATCAAATTTCTTTCCTGTTGACTTGAATGTAGAGTCTAAAACAGAGAGGGAATCTTTGATAATATTAATAAAAACTTTCCTGCTTTATGCTTTGATTCTTGCCTGGAGTAGGAAACTGGTCATGGAAAAAGTAGGTCACTGAAATAATTGCTGTACTGAAAATAATATAGCCTGACAGTTATGGGGTTGAGCTACTGTATGACCATTGGGCTGTAGCTGGTTTGGAGTCTGTATTAGCATAAAGATGGAAGTCTCTAGTATTTAACATTAGTTGTGTACTTGTGCCTAATCTCCTATAAGAGGTGCTTTCTTGTCAGCTAAATGAGATTTATTTTCATTTTCAAAGCTACCTGCCAACTATATTTAAAAAAAAAAAGATAATTTATAATTGTTCTTGCAAGTACTACATTTTCACTTTACCAGACTCTGTGTGTATATATATGTCCTTTCTCATTTTCTTTGCTCTCCTTGTCCAGCTTTGTCCCACTATTTAGCACTTAATCCCTTTAAATTTTGCACAAATTTTTAAGAATATGGGTTTCTTCCTTTAGTAACGTTGCAATTCACTTACATAACGTGTTTACGTTGAATAGAAAAAAAAAAGACAAAGGCGGGGGGAAGGTGGAAAAGGGGATTCAAAGGACAACTGAAGGTCAGATTGGAAAATCTTTATGTTGCATTAATTCCTAACTGTTGCCTTATCTTATATACATGGTGTACCATGGGAGAAAGATGTGACTGTGTGAAATATGTTTTCCTGCATTTTGTGATCTCATGTCAAATATGTGCCATATTTTAAAAAAAAACCAAAAAAAAMCCCCCAAAAAAAGAAAACCAAACAAAAAAAACCTCAAAGGAATGTTTCAAACCTACTAGTAAATATACTCCTTTCTAAATCATTTACATAGAGCAAAGTAAAGGTAAGAATAAGGTTATGCCTTCCAGTAAAGATACATAAATCAACAGGAGAAAAAGTCTCTACAAAAGACAGGAATGAGCTCCAAATCATAGGTTTTGCTGAGGACAATATTAGAAAAATAAAACATGATTGTAGTTTTAGAGATAATACTACTGCTTCTTATGTTTCACAATTCTATTTTTAGACAGCCAAAAGCTCTAGTGTGTTAAAAAGCCATTCCTCATGAATTATACATTTGTTCATTTTCATTTGGCTACAGTGCCTTTGTCATATGAGTCCTCAAGATACTGAAGATGTATGTATGGTATGTTGAGATTTTTTGTTGGCAGTATGCAGAGTTGTCTGTTCATGCTTTTTGACTTGTTTTGTATATTTATATGTTGACTAGATTATACACTTACTTTGTGACAGTGATTTCTTTTTTTTTTTTTGTTCTGGTATTTTCAGATAGATCTAGTTAATTGCTTCTGCCTAGACTTTTTTTTAAATTAAGAGTTTAGGAAGGTGGGTATCAAATTTTAAAAATATCCCCTTTAATTTTTAAGGAATAGTAGGACAAAAGTATTCTTCAGTTAGCCTCCTGGCTGCCCTTACACCTTACAGAAAGGTAAGAGAGACTGCTCAGTTCGTTGTCAGCGTTGGACTAAACATTCTGGGTGCCTCTTGACCAGACCATGTTGTAAAATATTTCAGGCGCAACCATCTTAACTCTTGCTTTCAAGAACAAGAATATAGCCTGCTTATGCATGTTGGGAAGAATTTGTTTTCCACTTGGTGTTTTATTTTTGAGATTGTATTACCAAAGTTGTACATAATTTTCATGGTATGAAGATGTATACTGTAACCCTCAGCTGTCTATCGGCAAGCCAGTACTTTCCTCTGCCAGTCACAAAACCCCCACCAAACTGTCCTGCATGCTAATGAGATGTTTGGTATATTAAAAAAACAAAGGCAGAGCCAAGTAACGTCCAAAACTGCATATGTAATCTCTTTTTCATTATAGTGTTATTTAATTGGTGGCATAATTCAGCTTGAAAGGATGGCTCTGCAGTGGTTAGTGACATAATCTAGGGTGTGGGCTCCATTTTGTGTTTTACCAGGGATGACTTGTGTTGCATTTGGTCAGTAATTTAGTTTCTCTGTCTTCTCCATCTGTAAAATGAGCATGAATGCCCTATTTCACTAAAATATTCTGAAGGTAAATAGATCATCTTTTGTGAAGCATTCAGGCACCCTCCTCATAGAAGTCAGATAAGAATCTATCAGAGATCAATGAATTGCAGAAGACAAGACATTTTCTGCCACTGAGAGGACAAATGAACATATTTGTTTCTCATTTTCACAAGAACATTTACTTTAGCCTTGAAGGGAAGGCACCATCTTACTCAAAGTGCTTCCCCTGACCTCTGCTTCCTTTTCTCCTTAGCTATTTCCATCATCTCAGATGCCAAAGATTCCTTTTCACAGTCCTTCACAGTCATCTGTAACCCTGAGTATTTTGTCTCTGCCTTCCTCTGCCCTGGAAAAGCTACAGATTAAAAATAAATGAAGTAGTTTTTCTGCTTTCCAAAAGCTCAATTCATGCTCAGTAGTTCTGCTCTATCAAGTCAAGAGGTGAAACTCCTCTTAGACTGGGGGTTTTCTGGTTTGGTTTTTGTGTTTGTTTTTTTTTTAATTTGGTTGTGTGTGGTTTTTGTTGTTGTTTTGTTTTTGTTTTTGTTTTTGTTTTTAATTTAGCAGACAAAATAATACTTCAACATCTTATATTAGCTGCAGCATCTAACTTTATGGTTCACCACCATACAAGTTTGCAGATCTAAATCTGCAGAATTTATTCAAAATGAACACCTACTGAAATTAATTCTTACCTTGATTAAAACTGCAATTTATGGGTTTGTGTATTTTAAATGTTAAATTCTTTACCATGGTCTTCTGTGGTATGACGTGAGTTTAAATCATGGGAGTTTGTATGGTATGTGTATGAGTAATATTCAACAAAATGAGTTAATACAAGTTAAGAGTCTCATAGCTGATGGAGGAATTTCACCCATGTTACAGTATTTCTGGTTTTCTTCTGTCAAAATACCTCTCTTTGATTCATGGCAATTATGAACACTCAGGAGTTGTAAATTACTATTATTTTGACACATTTGTCTTTGCTTCCTTCTTTTTAATTCTGCGGTTATTTTAAGTATCTAGTCTTTTTTTTTTCTGAACCATACTTTTGTTCGTACTCATATTTGCCATATTGCTAAAATCTGGAGTAGAATTGCTTTGGATCTTGCATGAGCTTCAGAAGGAAAACCAGCTGAAGTGGAGGGCAGCCATTTCCCTGCTGGTTGGGGGCAGACAACACGGCTAGGCGGGGGGCTGTGGGTTACCCCTCTACTCCAGGGCAGAGCACTGGTGTGTGTGGGTCACAGGAAGAGGAGATGCTGTATTCCTCTTCCTGGACCTAAACACCATTGGGGCTGCACCACAACCTGAGCTTGAAATGCAAAATTAAGCATAATGGAAAGTACAGCTGTTACTTGCATGTGAACACCAGTACAGGGTGTACCATTGAGCCTGTGGGATGTGGGAGAAGGACCCGCCACCTTCCCCAGCCTCAGGGATCCCTAAGGATTGCTGAAATTATATTACTGCTACTATTAGTAGAAAGAAACTTTATACGTTTTATACACTGGGAGAATAAATGTAAAAGTACAAATGACTCAGGGAGATGGGTAGAAGTTCTTGCAGCTTCTTATTTACTGAAAAATTTTAAATTATATGTAACATTAGGAAACTGTGACCTTGATCTATCTTTATTTTCTTTGTAATAAATTGAGGATAATTTTAAAATTTGTTAAGTTACTCACAGCAGTTTTAAAATGACCGAAGTTCTGTAATTAAAAAGGTGATAACAGGGCAAAGTATAATGATATTTTAGAATGTACCTGTGGCAAATACTGGTAGAACATAGCTGGTCTAAATATAGGAACTAATGTAGGAAGTTTCCATGCTCTACGTCGATGACATTATTGTACTGCAAAGAGTTCATAAAAATAAATCACAATCTTACACCTTTCAAATCATCAGTATGTATGGTTTTTGTTTATACTACATAGTTCAAGTTTTGACTTCTTGTTTTGAGTTCTAAAACAATGTTATCTTTATTCATTTTTTCAGATGTGCTCACGCAGTAGAATTTCCCTTAAACTGAAATTTTGAGTGCTGATGACTATTGTGAACATGTACCAGAGCTCAATTTTTACTTGATATACTATGTCTCTCCTTCTGTGTATGGCCTAAAATAGGGGAGAAAGGAAAAAAAAGTACAAAAATAAGTTGAATATGTCTTTTTCTTACATTGGGAAACTGACCTGCAAAGCCTCCCAACCTGTAGCAGGATTATGATACTATAAAGTTAAAGTCTTTTCTTTCTCATGTACTTTATTTTGAAATATTTAAAGCATTTAACTCAATTGCTGATTAAAAAAAATCAGTCAGTGTATTTATTTTATCAGTAATTTGGACAGGTGAGAAATGAAAGCTAGATGGTATGTGGATAGTGCTAAGGTAATTAAATAAATGAACTGGACAATATTTCCGTAAAGTGGGAGACAGATCTTTGGAGTCAGAAAAATAATGAATGCTACAATATACTACTGACTGCTTTTTATCTCAGTGCCTATGATTTTGTTTTCTTCCAAGTCGTAACACTTGACACCACAATTAAATTTATAGGTATTTATAGGATATTTTTAGCCAAAATAGAAAACACTATGTCTCTTTTCCACCACAAATGTGTGGAAGTAGAAGGCCATATGGCTTTCACAGCAATGTTCAAGCAGCAGTATCAGAAAAGTCTTTCCAAAAATCAAAGCATCCCCCAGGTCCATCACTAAATTTGTCAAACGTTGACTAGTCTGTTTGCACCATTACCGCTGCAGATCAAGGGTCAGCACGACAGCAGGAAGAAACCTGTCATTCAAAAATGGACTCGAAAGGGTAGAGAAGGTGAGGCCATGTGAAGGGAGGTGAGCTGGACGACTGCACTCTGAGATGCTGCAATGCGGGGGAGTGAAGATAATCCTTCCTGATGTGGTGGCTGGGGGCTGAGGGAAGCCATGGCCTCTTGGATGGGGGAAGGACTGCCCTCCGCCATGATGGTATATGTGTGAAGCTGTCTGAAAACAGCCCTGAAAAAGAAAAGAAAAACAGGATTCTGTTCACCCCCTCCAGTTATGTTTTTAAGTACCTATATTCAAACAGTTACATGAGAACTAGACACTTCAAGGGACATCCGTGTTGGTGCTGGGTTTCCTAGAGCTTCGTGTCAGTCCAGCTACCAAACACAGAGGATCTAGCATTTTCCAAAATTATAGTACCATGCAGGACTGAAGAGGCTGCAATAGTGAAGGAGCAGCGTGGAAAGGCATACGTATATTAACACTGCAGGAACACCCGCAATTTCCAGGACAGATGCAAAAAAGATGTGCAATGACTCGGCTGCAGCGGCTGAGAAAGACTGACAGTGTTACAGTGTGTTGCTGCCTCTAACAAACGGTACCAAATATAACAGCAGTTGCAAAGATCATCCCCAATAGGTCATCTTTAGATAGCTTAGAGATGTTTACAGTTTAACTTAGTAGCGTATGTAGGTTTTAGTAGTTGGGTTGCTGGAGTGAACACAATACCGCATTAATTCTCTTTAGCTCTAGAAGGCCCTTCTTGTCTTCAGTAGGTAAACAGGACAATGAGACAGCGAAATTCCTCTTTTTTTTTTTTTTTTTTGTTTTACTTGGGAAAAGATGTCACAGAGAAATTTCAAACCACTGAATATTTTTTTGTTGACTGTCAGCTTTATAATGCAGACTGGTAGTCTATACTACTTATAAACAAAAATACAAATGAAGCCAGAAGACTAGCCATGTGCTGCAGATGGCATTTTAAAGTTAAATTAAAAAAAAAACCAAACAAACAAGCAAAAAAAAAACCCACAAAAAAAMCCCCAAACAAACAAAAAAACAAACAAACAAACAAAAAAAACCAACATTTGGCTTGACTTAGATCTTGTTTTCATTTATCTTTGCTATGGAGAGACCTAAGAAAAAAATTTTTTTAATATCATTGTAAGAATGCAGTAAATACTGTGAAAAAGCAGATGCTATGTAGCTTCACTAATAATTTTAGAGTGCAGACTTGACCGAAGTGTTACTGCGATTTTCCTGTATGTGCCTTACAAGGAGATGTGCCATACCAGCCTGTTCTGGCAAGCTTGTATTCCTTTTGCCAGCATGGTAAGGAGGGAGCAAATCCACCTTACTGAGCTTCATGGGGGTGAAGTTGAAGGAAATGCCAATCATGCCTGCATGCATTCAACCCAGAATTGCTTGCATGGTGCAAAGTGAGTTTCTCTTAACCCTGCAATATGCTGCAAAAATTGCCTGTCTGTGATGACAATCAAATAATCCAAGACTGAAAAAGCAACTTGCAATTAGACTTTCAAAGTAACCCAGAAGGTTTTAGACACTATCTCAAAACCTCTTTGAAAGGTTGAAACTACCTAAAGTTTAAAAAAAAAAAAAAGTCAACATCATTTAAAAGCAAAGAAGTGGGTCAGTTATTTAGGTAGCATCACTTCTGTGATGTCCCAAGTGCATTGAAGAGGTGTTTTCTCTCACAGAGTTTCTGGGGAAAAAAAAAAATCTACAAGTCACTGGAGAAGATAAAGCTTTTTTTGCTAAGAAAGAAGAGAAATTAGGAGGGTGATTCACAAAAGAATCTGAATATAGGTTTCAAGACCATAGTAAGTATAAAGCTGCAGGATTCATTGACAAAGGTACAAGGACATGTTTCCCTCTCATTTTACAAACATGTTAATGCCAGCATGATTCCTAGCTGAGAGTCAACATTCTTTCCTTGACCAAAAATTAGATTAATGGTTGTCCTGGAATGGCCGGTGCACTGCATTCTGGCATGTACCGAGAACACCAAAACTAGCTAGCATTTAAATAAAGTTGAGTTGCAGAAATGCAATACTTACGATAGGCAGGTTAGGTGGATATTTGCTACAGTATCTGTTGCTCTGTCCATCTGCTTGAAAATAATCAGCTACATTAAATTTACAGCAGACATCTCCCCTCTCATTCTTTGCTGGCTAGCTGGCAATGTGGAAATTTATAGAAGTATGGGTAACATCTTTTATACTAAAATTATTTACCCATCTACTAGGACCTTAGGGAAAATCACTAAGATGGAGGACACAAATAAACTAAGTTAAGTAAATCAAAGACTAGACATGAATTGCATAAAGGACATGCAGGTATATTTATATTGCAGAAAAGTCTCAGGTTAGTCTCCATTGTTTTAAGCAGTGAGTGAAAATATGACAACACTCAATGAATTCTCAGTGACTTTATGTACAGGACTCTATTATTTTCCCTCATTCACAAACAAAAAACCCAACAAAAGAGGAGCCCTTGATTAAGGCTTCTTGACAAAGAGCAAGAGTGGGGGTTAGCAAAGCGTATTGCAAAGTTTAGGTTATGACCAGCAGTAGAATTGCTAAATGGTTCAGAGATGTGACTAAATAGACAAACTGGAAAAGCTCATTTCCCTCTGGTTAGAGGAATGAGCAGTGGAGAGGATTGCTGTTGATGAGAGTCAACCAGGCAGGTACAGCCGGCCCTCTCCTACCCCAGCAGCAGCTCGGTGCCTCCTGGCTGGGGGTGCCCCCAGTAACTGCAGGTGGTTCTTGCCCTCCTGCTGGTGTTCCGTGGGGATAGCTGTGCAAATACTGCCTGGACCAGGAACAAGGCAGGTACTTTGTGTTCTGGTATCCTGGAGTTTTCGTTGTACCAACAGCTCTAGAATATACATGCTCGGGATGGTTGTGATTGGTATCAACAGCAGGGTCCTGGGCATTTAGGCTCGTGAAATGACAAAAGACACTATGACATAAGACACTAAGATTGTGGTATGGAAATGAAGAGAGAGATGGGGACTGGAAATAGGGGAATATCTTTCTGAAAGATTTTTAAATGTTCCTTGGTTGTTCTTTTTTTCCCAAAAAAAATCCCTGCCTCCTGAAACCCATGAAGGAAGAGAGTGCAGATGCACTGTCTTTTAAACAGTTTTAAATAACAATATTAATATTATGAATGAGAGAAGAAGAAAAGAGGACAAAAAGACAAACGTTCATTTCCTCTTTCTTTCATCACTTTACTGGAAGGCATTATGTCAGCTTTTCTTTGCCGTGCTCTCACTTTAATACCTCTGCTGACATGAGGGCCTCAGAAGTCAGCCTAGGGTCGCAGGGTGTGGGAGAGGGGTGGCCACAGAAGTGGCATCGGGGCTCCGTGTGCAGCACAACTACACAGCCTCTCAGCTGCTTAGCTGGTAGTGCAATAGACTAAAGCGTGTAACTGTGTGCCCCCAGGAACCAGGCAATTGCACAGCACATGTTCGTTAGGATCAGTCCCTCTGCCCACGTGGGGCTAGTGAGCATCTGCTGCTGTGCCAGAATGAAGTGCTGCGGCTTCCTCCAAAGAACCTCACAGTACAGCTTGTGTAGTCCATTGGACAAGCTATTGTTGGTTCTGCAAAGTCAATTAGAAAGCAGAGGCAGGGTGAGAACTGGTTGAGTGAGAATTTGGTGCTTTTTTGAGGGAAGGAGTGCTCTAAGAAAAAGTTAAAAACAGGTGTTAAACCAAGAAAAATGGGAAGCAGCTTGATAGTACACCGGGGGATGGTTTACTGCAACTTGCTAATTCAAGCTGATATTTAAATATCTTAAAAGTATTGAAGGGGTTAAAAACATAATGGCCGGAGCATTCAAGCCTGTACAATTGCATGAAAACCCCATAACAGCAACAAGAAACTGCTCTCAAATGCCAAACCTGCAACTAGCCTCGTTTGAAATGCTGGTTAGAAGCTATGGGTCTGCAGTTTGCATGCTGATTATCTGGTGTCAGTGATTTTCTCTCATTCTGTGCTGTGATAATAGATAATAAACAGGTTGTTTTCTTAGCAATCTTTAAGTTCAGTTATTGGGATGCTGGAGGCAGACGGTTCTTGGAGGAAGTCTGTCAGCCCCAGAATTTGTTTCCCTGTTGGTTTGTCAAAGCTATTCTTTTGACCTTCAAGGTGCAGAACAGGGCTCATCTATTCACTCAAGCTTTTGCCTGAGGAGAGGAGACTGAGGGAAATCAAGCCTGTTCTTGGATCACAGTCTATTTGGCTTGACGTTGTCAGTAAGCGTTATATATCACTGTAAATGTTTACTTAGCCTGTTGGTGAAGCACACTTTATAAGATGAAGGATATAAAAAAGCAGTGTGGATACGTGTAAAGAGGGGGACAGTTAAATGGCACTAGGGCAGAAAAAAGAAATAAAAGAAATGAAATGTATTTTACTGTAATCCACCCCAATGCATCTGCACTAAGGTGGACATTGGCAATTATTTTCCATGATTTTGGAGACTAAAATGTGTCTACTAAAATGGAAGACTGTAGGTGTTGGTTAAATTGCATTTTACGTCTGTATGAAAATATGTATTTTTATTTAAAATACAATACTGAAAGTTGCATGGTAGAAGCAGTATTTACAGAAGGTTGATCTGCCTCTCCTTAGTATGTAGACTGCATTAAAAGTAAAAGCTGAGCGTGAAAATGAGGAAAACCCTAGAGCCAAGGGGCAACAGGTCTTTGTTCTTCCAGGCTGTTCATGGTGTGCCCCTGCTCACAGGCAATAGATCTCCTGAAACGTTTGCATGGCAAGGTTGATTCCAGCTTTCCTGCACAGAAGTGCTCCATCAGTGTTACAAATAGGGCTATCAAGAGCCCAAGATCTATCAGTTAAGAAGCTTTTGGCAATGTTATGTAGGATAAAAAGAGGTCTGCCCGTGAGTACATTTACTTGCATGGATGGGCATTCACATTTTAAAAGTTTGAAACAAGTAGCTTTTACAGATGTGGTAGGTGGTCATGTTTCTAATTCTCGAATTATCTTCAATTTCAAGCTGTCTGGAATGTTTTGCCTGAAAACTTTTTGCCAACAAAAGTTGGAGTTTAAATCAATAACAGAAGTTTTGTCTGGTAAATGTAGTAATTCATTTTTTTAGATGGGAATTTTCTTTTCATTCTAACTTTTGTTCTGTTTCTGCTTGGAAATGAAATAGCAAACAGCTAGATCAAAATAAATGAAAAATTTCCTGGGAAAAAAATAAAATTTAAAAAATACTCCCATTTTTGAGCAGGAGAAAGAGTTGCATTTTCTGGCAGACTTTTCCTATGAATGTTTTATAAATCTGAAAGGAGGTATTGTGGAATTAAAGAAAAAAAATAGTTCTTTCTCTGCTTTCACAAAATACATGCAAAAGGATCTTCTTATTCCATGGTCTTTTCACTGATACGTGCACAGCAAAGGCAATATAGATCCATTGCTGTGTTTTACCCAGAGTAGCAAGCCTCTCTGAACTCAGCACAATAGGCATAAAGTCTTACTGAATCTGAATGGCAGTATCTTACACCATTTTTGTACAGGTACCTGTATGACACAGTTCTTGTATTGTATTAGAAAGCATTTTTGCTGTCACTGTGGCACATGAGAAACCTTCTCTGTCTCGTCCCATCCAAGCCAAAGCGGTTACAGCTGTGTGATTGCAGCTAGCACAAAGTGATGCAAATGCTCATTTCCATTTACTATCACTCAGTGTAAAAATAGAGTATGGCTGGATCAGACTACTGGCTAGACAATCTGAGTGTGGATTTAGGGAATGAGAGAGATTTTGTGAGTTTGGGTGGGTTTTTTTAATAATTTCTAGAGACTATAAATGGCTTAAATGTCAAATTTCTGAGAAATTATTTCTRTGAATAGATCTGATCAATATAAACTTTGCATCTATCCCCCATCCAACACACTTGGTGAAAAACCTCGTCTCTGAACATGCCTTCAAATGTTCTGAAAGTGCAGATCTGAACACCCCTGTTATTGCTAACATATAATGTTGTTTAAAAAATAATAATTTGCCATGAAATTCTGTAGGCAGTGTGTTAGGAAAGGAATTAGGAAATACAGTGAGTAAGAAATAGATTAGCTTAGGCTATTATAACCAACCTAAATTTTTTAAATGGCTGTCCAGTTTATCTCTCCTGCAGCTGTATCAGACCTTGTAATGGGATTAAGCTTTTCCTTAAAAAGAAAAAACATTTTTTTTTCAGAGCCATAGGTTTCTGGCAGGGAATAGTATTCCAGTTATCCCCCCCAAAGAGATGATGCACTTCACTAAAGGCAAAGAGGGGGGTACCTATAGAGACTGAGTCAGAGCGTGAACTCATTTCAACATGATGGGGAGTGGTACACAGTGTGTGCACTGCACAACAGGCTGGTCCTCATTTTGTTTAGGTACAAATGCTGTAACTGGAATAACTTTATGGCTCAGTATTGGTCTGGATGAATACTACAGAAATCCTGTCTCCTCACAAAAGAGGAGCTATGCTTTACCAGCTCTGACCTGAATAAGGACATAAACTGACCACAAATGCCCAGTAAACTGCAAGTGTTAAGATGCCCCCAAAAATGATGGAAGTCCTGAAGTTCAGCTTTTCAGTAATCTCAACTGTTAAATGACTGCCACACTCTTTCTGTAAATTTGTCCACTAAATGGAACATCCTGATTATAGAGCATCCTGACGCAGTTGGCACCCAAAATTGGGGAATCAAAAATCTACTAATACTAGTAATGAAAAAGCAGAAAGAGGGATAGACTCTGTGAGTAAGCAACAGTTGCTGAAGCTGTTGAGGATATCTCCAGAGACATGCCCTGTCTAGCAAATGAGAATACCTCTGGGATTCAGTTAGCTTGGTCTAGTAAGTCATTTATTTCTTTGAGAAAGTCAATTCAATATGTCTACGATTGCTAACCGTATCATGGTTTGCATCTTGGAAGCACGGAAAGCGTGCAGCACTCAGTGGATACGCAGCATGTTCATTTAGTGAATGCAGCGCGCTCTCCTGTACTACCGGAGGGATCTGCCGGGGTCACATGCAGAGCACTGAGAACAGTACTGTCATTGCTCTTAGTGATTTATTTTGCTCCTGATTTAAGCGGGATTATGAATTGAGGTTAAATTGTACATCTCTTTAATCCCTATCGTGGGTAGTTTCAGGACAGATATGCATGTGTCAGGAATTCTTAGCGGAGTCCTTATTTAGCATGGATGAGAGCAGAGGGGGCTGCGCTGCACGACCTGCTCCAAAGACAAATTGAGAASTGTTGAGCAGGCTTGTTCCCTGGGATGCCCTGGGTAATCCTCTGTAGGTGTGGCACAGTTTTTCCTGCCAGGCCAGCATGTCTTTGGGAGGCTGTCCTAAAGCATGATTGGCAAAAGCCATAGAGTTGTGCCATTTTTCAGTTTTTCTGCCCCAAGTTTAAGCAGGATTTGAATCAAATGCCTATTAATAAGAAAAAGATTTGTAATCCCTATATTACAATTCTTAAAATATGTATTAATAAATAATATATATAAATATGTATGTGTGCATAAGTCTGTGTGTATGTTTACATGCACATATGCATACACACACACACATGTGTGTATGTGTCGCTGCTGTTATGGTCACTCTGACACCAGGTATAATACCTACTGAGGGTCACAGATGTGTGTATGTGTCGCTGCTGTTATGGTCACTCTGACACCAGGTATAATACCTACTGAGGGTCACAGTCTGGCTGTTGGGAGCTGGCATGACTCTGATATGACCCTGACTGGCAGAAGTCAGAGTGTGACTGGGGCAGGGCAGCACAGGGTGGCACTGGACCATAGCAAAAGAGGCTACAACACAATCATCTATTACTCTTGCTCCTCTGTGTTAAGTGTTGAAACCTGACATAGACTGTGCTTTGAAAGTTCTTTTGTGTTTGTTGAATACAGCAGTGTGCAGGGTCTCATGCATTAAGCATGACAATCTGGTTTTCAAATAGATACTGTCCTGGATTTATAAGTCCCAATCATCCTTACTCCCCATGCATACATGCAGAAAACACTGCTTTGGAGTAAGGTAGACCCTACTGATTTATGTTTTATCTTTTTTTTTTTTTTTTCTTTTTTTTCTTGTCATGTGGCTGATTCCTGTGTAAAATAGGTGTATTGAGTGAATATGATGCTGAGTATGCCCCAGGTCATCTAGAGGAAGCATGTATTTGCTAAGACATGAAACTGTAACTTGCATGAGCAACGTTTGCATTGGAGTGCATTACTTCCAGTAGAAAAAGGACTGATAGCATAGGTTTCCACATCTCCTGGGAGTTCATTTTATGACCTGTCTTTCTACAAGCTAAGAAGTGTTTGTCTTGTGTCCATGTATGATTTTAAATGAAAAAGCATACTCTGTGCTCTACTCCAGCCATATAAACAGAAACACAGACACAAGTCTTTATTGAGCTACAGTGAGCTGTTCAGCACAAAATTGAACTCCAGCCAACTCCACCCCTGAACACTGTCTTAAAAACAGCTCAGATCCGGTTTTACATTTCCCTATTAGACTTGTGTTAGGATTACACAGGCCTAAAAACAAATGGAAGGGAAAAAAATCACCTTGAGGTTAGAGCTTTCAGTTAACCAATAAAAAAGAAGGCGGCACCTAGCCAGGGGAAAGACATCCAGGAGTCTCCTCCTGGAAAAAGATAAAAAGTTGGGAGCAAGAGAATTTGAGTGCTCAGTCTGAATAGGAAGCAAATAAAGTACTATGGATAGCAGGACAGGGAAATTACCATAGTGAAAATTAAAATTCTTCAAGAGCTGTCTCTAAAGAGCTAATGTTGCTGCAGAAGAGATACAGAAGCTGTGAAGAAAATATCTGCTCATAGTGGGAGTAGCCACACACATTCCTTGACTTGTGCCCATTTGCTGCAGAACCTGTCCATCCTCTTGAGTTCTCTGAGCCAGGCAGCAGCTCCAGGAGGAGAGAGATTTTCGGTGTGACAGCTTCAGTCAATCAACTATTYGGAAGACATGAAGGAGAGTCATGGTAGACTCCCCCATCAGGCTCCCTTCAACGGTTTGATAAATTATAATGTGTTCTGGGAAGTTCTGGTGGCCTGGGCCACTGAGCATGCCAACTTGTTTAAGTTAGTTTTTAAAAAAGATAACCTGGGTAGGATAAAACAGGACTCTTGGCCCAAAACTTCATCTAGAATGGATTTACTATTAGGAGCAAGGTAGGAGGAAAGAAGTAAACAATGTTTTAAGGCTTTTTTTTTTTTTTCTTCCCCCCAGTTTCCAATTAATACAAAGATAAAACTGCTAGTCACAAAGAGTGGCGGCTGTTCTCATTTTTTCAGGCCAGAAGGAAAGAAAAGGCACTAGTAGAAATGCTGTGAGAAAGCTAATTCTCAGGAGAGATATGACATAAATTTTAGGCTCAAGTGCAAGACTTTCAAAAACAGGCAGCTAAATTTATGCATTTTAATCACTGTCCCCACTTTCAAAATGAGTAAGCACCAGGTACTTCCACTGCGATCAGTAGTTTTTAAAATTAAACCATCCAAATAACGGMGTTTGAGTCTAATATATTAGGGTTTGCATATAAAATCACCAAAGAAAGCCTGCTCAAGAGATTCAGTTAAATGTCTAGCTTCTTGAGGTTAATTATCCTAAACAATTCTCCAGGTCATCCAAAACTACATTGTCATTATTTACAGGAATTCCAACACATTTCAGAAACTCTCGGGTAACATCAAAAGGGAGTGAACGTATTATTGGATGAGGGGCTCCGTAAGCAAAGCTTTCAAAGCCAAGGACCTTCAAAGGTAGTTTTAGGGAAGCAGGACTTTCCAGAACTTCAAAACCTGCTCAGGTTAGAGGCTGTACAAAAAAGAGAGTTATTTTCCTGCACTCATTTGTCTATTTATATTTAGCATATTCTTGGCATCAATAATTAACAAAGGTGTTATTAATACAGGATTCCTCCTCTTACTGATATTCAGAATAGTCCACATTGCATTTGAAAATTTGGTTTGGTTTGAATATTGTCTCTCAATATTGTGCTCTCTGCTAGACACAGGGCTACAGCACAGCTTTATTCCTTCAAATATCATTAAAGAGGGCTTGTTGAGACTGTAATACTTATTAAACAGTTCAAATCCCCCAATTTCATAAACAAACGCTCTGGCATCCTGTTAAATTTGGGTGTAGAAGCTCCTTGCATGCAATTGTTAATTGAAATCACTTTCCTCAGCGACCCCCAGGCAGCCTTGATGCAATGCATCCCTGATTTCTGATTGAGAGTCCAGAAGTCAAAAGCAACAAAAGATAATTGTTTTATTTCTAGTCTTTGTTTTAATTTATAATTTTGAAGTTAAGTGCTTCCAAAGTTGTGAGACAACAGTGCTATTGCCTTTTTAATTGCCTAATGTGAGAAATGTTTGCCCAGTGCCTTGGTAACTGAAGAAATACTGCAATTTACTGATTAATAAAAGCCTTCTGTAATTTAGTTTTATGTACCATACTGACTTTCAGTCACCCAAGGAAAATGTCCTTTGACATGGCCTCTTTTACAGTCCTTGATTATTTGAACACAGCTATTTATCTGCATTTCAGCTCTATTTATGTACAAATAAATGCTTTAACAAAAAAAAAAAAAGGCAAGAAAAAAAGCCCTTGCATGAGCAATATGCACAAATTCCATGGATCTTCTGCGTGACTTGAGCTGCATAATTGTACATTTAGTTCTAAAAATGGATGACTTACACAAGGGAACACTAGCCTGCAGCCATGGTTGAAAGTGCATATTTCTGTAAAAAATTCAAATGTGAACCTGAGTTTCCAGAGTGAAAATGAAGATTTACATATTTGATAAGATCTAGAATTGCTGTCTGTCTTGCAGCAGACCTAGATGTCATATGGGTCACTGGAAAGTACACAGATTGTAGTAATAAAATGGACATAGTTCAGCAGCAAGTATCACTGAAAGAGTAACACAATGTAGACTGTCACTAGAAATCATCTGCTTTATTCCAGTTTTAGTTACAAATGAGAAATGTTCAAAATGTTGAGAGTTTCCATTTGGACAAGCCTTTGGAAAGGACTGTCCTTATCAAATTTTCCTTCCTCTAAAAGCAAGGGTGGTTGTCTCAAAAAAAAAAAAAAAAAAAAAAAAAAAAAAAAAAAAAAAAAAAAGAAAAAAAACCCCAAACCAGACTATTTCTGGTATTCTTAGACTATGGTCTGGATGGAAAAGAATGATTCACTTTATCTGAAGTCTGCAATAATTTGATACTTACCCTAGTTGAAACAGGAGATTAAAGTAATGATAATTTATGCTTACTTATCACTTTTGATTCACAGATACTAACAAATTTCACAAAGATAGGAAAATTTTTTTACATGGATGAGTTAACTGAAACCCAGCAAAGTTAATGGCCTAATTTTTCAAGGTTTTAGGCAGCTGTAACTGCCAGTGAAATAATTTTAATCCCCATTCTAATAGTTTTCCTAACAAACTTTCAGTAAGTAACTTACCTGTTCTGTGGGATTGACAGAAGGAGGTGTTACGTACAACAGAAGACTTTTTGGAGGGAGTCTGCCTAGAGTGTGTGAGAGGATTTATTTCCAGTCACAGTTCAACGTTGATGGCCAGCAATGGGACGGTGGTTGGGATCTGCAAGATACCTACCATATTTTCTTTCCTGCTTTTACATAAGACTAGAAACATCCCCTTTATCCTCAGAGCTGGATGTTGTCTTCTCCCAGGCTCAGCCCTGCAGCAATGAGTTACTTCTGTGCAGGGTAGCAGCAACAGCAGTCCTGGCTCCTCCTTGCCCCAGTACAGGAAGATCATTTTGAAGTGATTTATATATCATTAATGGTATGTGATGTGTGTTTTGAAAATGCCTCTTCTAAAGGACTGTCATTCTAGGCTAATCAGATGCCAATTAAGCTAATTACAAGAAAATGTACGTGGGGAGGCAGAGAAAGTAAGTATTGGTAAAAAATCGTAGTAGTAGGAACAAAACTGCTTAAGGCATCATGATATATGAGAAGCGATTCTTTGTTATGAGTTTGGGTGATAACACAATTTGGAAACGGTCATTTGTAAGCATACATTCAACTTTGTTTGCTAGTAATAAAATCCATATAATTAGAACTCACTCAATATTTGACAAAGGGGTCCAAATTCCTCACTAGCTGGAAAATATATTCCTGAGTGTACATGGATTAGCTGTCAAAGTGTTTTTGCTGGTGGCATGCGTATGATCTGGGGATCTGTGGCAAACACCAACATAAACAAAGAGCATACCCAGAAAAACCTGCTTGTGAGCATAGTGTGAAATGTTTATGATTGGACCATCATGGACTTTCAGACACTCAAACCTCGGTGCCAGAGAACGTTGGAATTTCTTTCAAAAATTATAAATTATAAATTTCAATTTCCTGACTTGATAAGCATTACATCTTCCATGGGAAATCCATAGTAATCCTCATCTTAATGCTTATGTAGGAACTGATCTTGGAACTAAATATTGGTGGTTGTTCTGATTATGAAATGATTACTTGAGATATATATGAGTATAATAAAATCCTACCTAATGCTCATAAATCTGTAATTGATTATGAGTTAAGTCATAAGGGAAAAATATAAATATTGATCATGCTTGGGAAGTAGTTGGCAAGATTTTACTTTTCTATCCCTAAACCTAAAACCTCAAAGTTAGGAAAGAAAACCTTATACTGATTTAAAAAGAAACATATGGGGTAGGAGGGAAGTATATAAATCCAGAAGAGGGATAATTCAGCAAATGAAAATGAAAAAAAATAGAACTAGTAGAAAGTTCATAAGGGAAGCAAAAGAACTAGAAAAAAAGTCTATGATCATTAGAGAATGGTAATATATTAAGATTAAAGGAACAAAGCAATTATATACAATTACTAGATTAAAAGGTAACGTCCTTACTCCAGGGGGGAGCAGATGTGTTCAATAAATATTTCTATTCTATAACTAGGAAAGAGGTAGATGATGTATTCGTGGGATAGATTGATGAAATATTTTCCATTCTTGTGGTTATTCAGGAGCATTTTTAAACAGCATCACCTAAATCAACAGGTACCAAAATTTCCCCCAAGTGTTTTAGGAGATGTGTCTCATGAGCATTTTGGACTGTTAACGTTTATTTTTAATAAGTCTTGGAAAACTGTGAAAGTTCCAGAGGCCTGGAAAAAACATCTTACATTGTCCCATTATTTAAAAGGTTAAATGGGATAAGTCAAGTAATTATAGGTCTTGTCAACCTGACTGTCCTGTCTCCCAGACATGGGAGAAATAGTGGAATGGCTTATATGACTCTACTTTAATACAAGATGAAACAATGGTATTGTAAATAATATTGCTTAACAGAGGTTCAGAGAAATAAGTTTTTATCAGATCAGTTTATATGCAAGATTTTTTTAATAATAGTGCTAATCTATTTTATAAAGCTTTCAGCTTAGAATGGTGCAAAAGTTTGAAAAATCAAGGTGACGTGGCACATATTAAATGAATTAAAACAGGTAGGTGCCAAAATAGAAGTTTAACCAGGGAGTCATCACAATGTTTGTTTCCYGTGTGAGCCACTGAACATCTGAACCTTAGAGTCCCACTTCATATTTCATCCAAACCTATATGAGATACCATAGTGTAGAAAATATCAATGCATTCTGAATCCCAAAGAAGAGAAAAATGTTGCTAAATTTGAGAGAMTAGAAAGGACAAGTTTGTTCAGTATCAGATGGAAGTAAATTAGGATGTTCATCAAATATGAGTCTCTTTACGTGCCCTCTGGAGGGAGGCTTCCATGAACCTTTAGAGGYTGTTTCAAAGTACATCAACCAGTGCTAGTACATCAACAAATTGGCCTGCACATGCCCCAATCATCCTTTTTACCTCTAGCAGTCCTCATCAGTAGAGAAGCTAATTCTGAACTCTGTAAAGGTCCTGCGAATATCACCACCATCAGGCAATTACTCTACTTTTAGTTGGCAGTCCTTAGAACAACTTTGTATGCCCTGCTGCAATACTTTAAAAAAAGAAAAGGATGATTATGTTGTCCAGGAGCTGACACCTGATTTTTTCATTTCAGATATCAAGGCAGAACAGCTTTTAAATCCTATTTAAACTGGAAAATTTGTAAGAGAGATTTTTTGTAAAATAAATAAAGCCCTAACTTTCCATGGAATAGTTCCTTGTGGCAAGCATGGTGAAGATGACCATGCACCCTGTGAAGAGTACTTCTTACGTTTTCCTGGGTTGATTTATAGAAAGCTGAAGCACTTCACAGTGTTTAAATCATAGTGATAAAATTACGTAAGTATGAGTTGAAGAACTTTCTTTCCTTCTTTTCCCCAAATGATGTGGTACAGTTTAGAAGACCGCAGATTCTAGAACATCTTTCTGTATTGGCTATAACATCCAAAAGCACTTTCAGAGAAAATTTGAACTTGAATACACTATTCTATATAAAAAAAATAAAAACGGCTTCATGCATAGTAAGCCTTGGCAAGCTTCACAGATATTTTTGTCCCTTCTGTTTCATCTAGGGTTGTGCTATTTTAGATTGGGTTTAGTTTATAGTATTGTTACAGCTTCCTTAGTTATTAAAACRTAGGAAGAATGTTGAAGTCCTATGCTTTATATACTACAGTTTTTGTTGGGAGTTTCCTTGTTTGTTGGCTATGGAAAGCATGCAAATTAATTCAAGATGGAGAAATGTATAGTAAAAGATGCATTGTGTCCTATCACATGAAGACACTGTAGTCTTTTATCTCAGATAAAATCCATTCAGACTGAAATTAGAGTTTTCTTCTTTGTGTTTGAGGAGCATACACAACCAAACCAATCTTGAGGCATTACCTACATTTGGCTTTTGTTTGGAGAGAGAACCATGGTTCTAAACAAAAAAACCCACATTTGGATATAGATAATTAACATCATTTTTATCTTGGCGAGCTGGAGTTTCTCAAATATAAACAGGCTGCTTTCTTAGTGTCTATTTGCCTTAAAATGCTTGTCTCACCTAATAGTTCAGAAATTCCAAGGACAGCAGAACTCATTTTCCAGCTGACTTCAGTTTCTGGTGTRGCTGTGGAAGAGAACTCTCTGATCCTTTTTTGAAATATTTAATTTATACCGTCTATCCATCCATGCATAACGATAGCATTTTTGACACATCTTATATAAAACACACTTGTAACAAAACCTGCATTCACAGTTATATTTATGAACACCATGGATTCTCGGTGGAACAATTGCCTATGAAACCATATCTAGAGGTCACTTAACTATTCCTGTTCGGTCTTTCCTGGGTTTATTCTGCACTTCATCTTAAGAATTGTGTTTTTGTGCAAGGTTTTTTTTCAACCTAGAATTAGCTCTGTTTTTTCTCTGAAGGAACAAATATGAAATTAGTGAGTGATTTTATGACTTTATTAATGTTGATTTTGCTGTAAGTTAAACGATGTTTCCTAAAAGCAGTTCTGCTGAAAGCAGAAAAGCTGAAAGCATTTAAAAAGGCTCCTTCAAGATGCAGGAAAGGAGAAATGCAGATGAGCTTTAGAACAGAGATATCTCCCCAAGAGCAGCCAGAGCTCCCCRCGCATTGCCACACCCCACCTAGCTGTCCGGCTCTGCTTGTTATTGGCACTGGCAACCACGCAGAGCACACACGCAGCGGCCAGTGCTAATCAAGAAGCCACAGCTCCAGGGTAAGGAGTACACGTGCATTCTGTAATATAATTTCGGTGTTTATTCTCAAAAGAGGTTTTTTTCCCCATACTGCTTTGCCTGATTTTAACAGTGATTATGAGCTTTGGCACTTGTTAGTAACAAAAGACTTTTTTTTTTTTTTTTTTTTTTTTTAACCGCTTGTTGCCAGGGAACGTGGCTATGTCTGTTAGGCTTCAGCAGCATGGCATTCAGGAGGTGACCTGCCCTAGCTTATCTGAACTGACTGAGTGGCAGCTACAGTGAAGACACTTGTATGGATCTTAGTGTCACTGGCTTAGCAACCAGAATAGGTAAGCATAGCCTACATTGAAGCCCAAATTGCATTGTTTCTGACACACTGGAAGTTGAACCTGTGTGGGTTACAAACTGATCTAGCAGTAACGCTCTGGGTATGGCGTTAGACTTTGCATGCTGGCTCTGAGAGCATCACTGAGGTTGCAGTGTAGCATGTGCTACATTTCTATAGCTGCCAACCATGTGCTTGCAAGGGCACAGTAAGAAAGGCATCACCTTCTGGCATGTCCTAACACTACAGGATACATGCATTTTCTTACCCTACTGAAGTCAGCCGCAAAACATCCCTTGCATTTAACTGGGCCAGGATTTCATCTCTTGCATATTTTTGATTTTTCAATGCAAGATGTGTAAGTATTCTTTAGCCATTTTGTCTTGCCCATAATATATGCCATAGGGCTGCAGACACATAAAGTCTGTTTTATTACACACATTAGGTATGTCTGCAGGCTATATGTCTCTGTCCGGTAATGCAGGTAATGGTATAACCCACTTACATGTCCCCATTTGGAATTATAAAATTATGTTGTTCTTTGTTCTGAATTTTTAAGACTCCTCAGGAAGGATGTGGTGTAAAATAGAGGATTAGACAAAAATAATGTACTTAGTCTCAAAGCAGAAAAATGCAATTTGTCCCACTGTACTAGTTAGCTCATCAAATTGAAGATGCTGAATTTATGTGACACATGAGTTCTTGTTGCTGTAGCGCATTTAAAAGATTACGTTGAAATARAACAAGATACTAATAAAAAATCAGGTTAAACAAGATTTTCAAATGTACGTACATTCAGGGCATGTGAGACTAGCTAACAAATAAAAACCATTTATTTAACTACATTTCATCCACAGACAATTAAAATTTTTCTAGAAAGTTTGAAACAACTTCCACATTTTACTATATTCTTTTTAGTATTAATGTTTCTGGGCAAATTTTGTGTTGGCTAGTAGTGCTTGTAAAGCCATTACAGGCTGTAGGATTTTGTAGGGTTGTGCAGTCCCAAATTTGGCTTGCTATAAACCAGATTCATAAATTTAATACAGACATACTACAAACCATACATTAGTTATGCTCATACTGTTCTAAGTGTTTTTCTTAAAGGCAGTAAGTATATTTTTCTCCTGCTGCTTTTTTCCCCCTCAGAGGTCAGTTTTGTACTACAGTGCGACGCATAAAAAAACCTCAAGCATTTGCACATAAATGCTAATGCTGAAAGACATTTTATATTCTAAATAGCTCTCTCAAATAGTTGAGTTTAAGCAGTGATGTGGATGTCCATTATAAAAAAAAAACCTTAAAGCTGAAGCTTTACTATATATTTCTGCATTTAAGCCTGTACAGTTGTACCTCAAGGAAGTTCAGAAGTATGAGTTATCTGATTTTCGTCCTTTTCTGTCAGGAGCTTATCATTATGGTCTGAACTGACATGCTTGATTATTCTGATGCCTGATCTTTCATTGCCCTGTAGTTAGAGCTGCTATATTAGATGAGAGGAATTAAATACTGAGTGCTCAGTGCTGAATGTGTCTGCTTTTTGGCTAGCGTGTGACATTTTTTGCATGCACAAGATAATTCTTACTGTACTAAGGTTCATAAATGTACAGTCAGGTTGACTGTACTATCTCTTGTGCTATATTTTACTGTCAGTTTAGTATGGGTATGTACTTTGGTTTTGTATGCTTCAGTATAACTTGTGGTGAAAAGATTATGCCAAGATTAAGTCTTAATTGGAAAAAAAAATTGAGCAGAATGGATTTGCTGGTTATGTGTCCAGCATGTTCCTGTGAATGAGCTGTATGGGATGCTCTGTAGATATCGTCTGSAGATTCTGCATTTTTAGAAGTTGTGTCCCCTATTGTATGGCAAATCTCACATTAAGCTAAACGGAAAAGGAGCATGCAATAGAAATTCAGATAGGAAAATCTATTTGGTCATGTTTGATCACTGTAAAACAAATCCACTGTGTAAGTCATTTTTTCAGTATTTTTGCAGTGATTGGGGCTGTTTGGAAAAAAGATTAAGTTTAGGCCAATGTCTAGTCAAAAATCCATGTTTTAATATGGAATGTTATCCTGCCAAACTCCAACACCAAAAGTGTTCTACTGACATCACTGGAAAAATCTTGCTAATCTACATCTTTTAAAATCTGAAGAACTGGCTCTGCCAGTGCAGGTGCATGTGCCAGAAGCCCCAGCTGGACTAATTGTGCATATGCAGTAGAGYTCTGCACAGGTGTAGGAGGGCTGGAGCAAGGATCTTCTGACTTCCAGCAGCCCAGACCATAAGATTTCCAGAAACTAAATAGGCCATAGACTAGGAGTAGAACAGTGATCGCAATGATCAGTTTATGATATATGTGTATACAAAGCAGGTTTGTAACAGATGGCTGGTGTTGCTATAAATATAGGAAGAATTACATATATTTGTGCTATTTTTTTAATGAAGGAATATACTTGGACCTAATTTAGATTAGGTTATTGAAGTTAGTTTGGAGTCAGCCTGCTAAGAAAAACTAGACACTTTAGAATTCAAATTAAAACAAATTATGAATTCTGCCAAGAAGCTGTTGGGTGTCATGGCTAAAAATACTATTTTTAAAGTTCCTTAGACTGGCCTTCCAGTAATGTTTCCATATTACACTTCAGTTCTACCCCATTGATACTTAAATGGGCAGTCACACAGACATTATTGGAGAAATTTTTTAAGTTCTAATGAAGGTGTTGAGAGAGAATAAAAGCAACTTACTCTCCCTCTTAATGCTTCCCTCTGTAGTTTTTATGTTATTACACCATAGCATTAAACATCTCCATATGGAGAATGAGAGAACCAAGCTGTCTTTCAGATGACCAAATCACTTAAAGTTTGGACCTATGGGATAAGCATTAACTAACTCCACAGGGAGGAAATAATTCATKTCTCATTTTAACTTCTGTTACAGTGTCCGTTTCGGGCATGCTCAAAATTCCAAGTAACAAAGATTCAGGTATGCAGAATATGATAATCACAAAACCAGCCAAAATGAAAATGAAATTGCAAAATGTTATGCCTGTCCACAATCTTCTCTTCTCATATGCAGGCACTAATAGCCTCTTCCAAAGTAAAAGCTTACTTAGATTAAAAAACACTTGGAGTCTCACTTGTAATACTTCATTGGAAGACAGTCTTGAGTATTCTTCTGAAATGCAGAGTGCTTAATAACCTGCCTTGACTGTGAATGCTGTCAAATATTTATGCTTCCTTCCTTCCAATGTTTATTCAGAATGCATTTTTGTACAGCTGGGAAGGTTGTTAGGAACTGATGRCTGGGACTGCAGAATGACAGATATTCTTAAAGGGGAAGAAGTGAAAACTTTCCATCCAGAAGATGCAGATGTTGATGTAGCCTGTGATGTGTGGTGTGAATTAGTGATGAGTAAAGCAGCATCCATGCAAGATGAAAGACTAAATTATAGTGAAGAAGATTCCTCAGTAAATGAATCCCTTGGAAGGAAAGCACCACTTAGCAGCCCAGATTTAACCAACTTGAAACACAGACACAGAAAGAATTAAATTATTGACTAAGTAGCTTATAAAGACATGGGATGGAAGAAGGGGGGACCTTTTGAAAGTACAGTACTAACTTTTTAATGATTTTCTCATCAGATTTGAGTACACTTCAGTGACAACTACAGTCAGGTGTCTTTTTCATGTAAATTGTTCTGATCAGTTCTAACAGACTAAAATAATTTTAATTAGCAAATAGATAAATAATGTAGATTAAGGTAGTTAAAGACACTCTCCAAAATAATTTTCTTTAGAAATTGTCATTCTCATTTTCTTTAGAGAGGGTAAGTCTTCACTCTCAGCAATTATACTGCATAATTCACAGTACTTCGTATTTTAAAATAGCTGTGCAAACATTATGTAATGTCCCAGCATCCCTGTGAGCCAGATAATGTTGTCTTTCCCATTTTATGGATGGAGAGATCAAGACTTAAACAGTGAGTGCTCTCTATACTTTATTCCAAAGGGCACAGCAAAACCAGCAACTCTTAGCCACATGATTTCATCTATTTTATGTCAGCCAAGCAGATACTACTCTGCATGCCACCCATTTTCATGCAAGTACAGAAGGAAGTCCGTGATCTTATTTCTTCTTCAAAGTGCTAAAAGAACTTCTCTAATCTACTTACCATGTATACTGCACAGCAATTTTCAGACTGGCTCAGTGATATAGAAAAAGAAGACCTTAGAATCACAATGTGTATTTCAGCAAACCTCTCTCCTTAAAAAAAAAAAAAAAAAAAAAAAAAAAACAAAAAAAAAAAAAAAAAAAAAAAAAAAAAAAAAAAAAAAAAAAAGCAGGCCTTTGAATGTGCTCAAGGTTCAGCAAAACTGTGCTCCTTTAGACAAAGCCAAAAGAAAGATCACCTCCAGATCCATATAGGCCTATTGCCTTCCCATTAGCCTTCTTACATTTTGTTCCATCAAGAAGAATGAGGGTACGTGCCTCCATTCTGTATTTTCAAGGTGAAAATAAAAGCTGTACTGTCGAGTTCCTAAAATACCTTCACACAGCTCCTAAGCAAGCCAATGAGCGCTTTTTTTGCAGAGGCCTTGCAAGCTCAGACTCTAAATAGGCCTTAGAAAACCAAGAGATCTCATGGCAAACTGGAAAGCTGAGCTTTTCAAATGGAAAAAATTAATGAAAATTGGGGGCCTGGAATTTGGGTACCTGGTCGTTGGGAGGGAACTATTTAAAGAGATGAAAATCCAAATGCAAACAGTTAAGACAATATAAAGAGATTAAAATATGAGGTGTGTCTGAGAACAAGAATAATCTGATTTGAACACTTTCTACAGAGATGTTTCTTTTTACTGATTTCTGTGGGCAACACAGCTCTGATTGCTTCTCTCTGCACTGTGTATCCCAAGCAATGAATAAATGACACAGAAGAGCACCTCATTCTTTTCTCTTCCTTAAATGTAGCACTAGGTCTACCAAGTCCATATCAAATAAATGGAAACAAAAATTTAGAGAAAAGCCCATTTTCAAATGGGTTTTTAGATGTAAGCCCTTAGAATCTTTCTTTTATTGTTTGATATGCTGAAGTAAAGGCAATTAAATTTAAGTATTTTTTTCTTAAATCACATCTGATTTTAAGYGCGTAGGCCATTTTGTCTTTTATATTCACAAGTCTAAAAACATTAATGAGTACCTTTGGCTCTGCTTATTTAAGTAACAATTGCAAAGTAATTTAGGAGATGGATACTAGAAGCAGTCGAGCACATATATTCCACACTTTGTTTTGCTATACAGTTTCGCCTTTGTTGTGCTTAAGTGGGAAATTATACCTCTTTAGGTTAGAGTGCAGAGGTGACTGTCAGAGTCCTTGATCCTGTCAGGTGGTTTTACATATAAGATGGGACCTTGCTTTTGCAGGCAGGCTCCTATGGCATGCAGTCATGCCTTCCCCATACAAGACAAGAAGTTTTGTGTATCCCCTTCTTCTTCAGTGAGTRCGAGTAGAGGGTGTACAATTCAGCATGCAGCTGGTGATCTAACAGTTGATTCAAAAATGCTGACAATTGTTTTTTGTCATCTTTTCTTTGTTATACTGATGTTGATATAATACTGATGTTTATAGTGATAAGCAATGTCCAGATGCCTGGTCTTAGGAGGGAATTTTCTGCATTTTCTTAGGAGGGAATGATTAAATGACTGTTTTAAGGTAGGCTCTGTTAGCTGTCATTTTACAGCTTTCAAAATCTATTCAACTAGTGGTCATCGCCCTCCCAGAAGAACAGCTAGCTATGGTTTCCACTCGGCCGAAAGCCGTTGTCAGAAGGAATGTGGCGACCCAGATGGAGCCCTCACACAAGCATACAGCTGTCCWGGTCTCTGGCTGCAGGGAGTGCTTGAGCCTGTCCCTTGTACCGGAGGGCAGCAGAGACAACACCTGTGTGCGGTGTGACCAGGGGGATGATCTGCTCAGCCTGGTGGCAGAGCTGAGAGAGGAAGTGGAAAGGTTAAGGAGTATGAGGGAGTGTGAGAGGGAGATAGATTGGTGGAGCCACACCCTGCCATCCCTGAGGCAAAGGCGGCAGATGGAGGCTCCACAAGAAGCAGAGGATCCCCTGCCCTCTTGCCACCAGGCAGAAGGAGRGGACCTAAGAGACGGCAGGGAATGGAAACAGGTCCCTGCTCGGGGTGCCAGGCGAACCCCCGCCTGGCTTCCCTCACCTTCCCAGTTGCCCGTACACAACAGGTATGGGGCTCTGGAACTCGAGGGCCAGGCAAATGAGGATGTAGATGAAGGTCCATCCAAGGGGTTGCCTAGGGTGAGGCGGCC
>JAYKAV010003243.1:949024-1004550 GCA_035582835.1 Phoebastria nigripes
GCTCTACAACAACCTGAAAGGAGGTTGCAGCAAGGTGGGTGTTGGTCTCTTCTGCCAAGCAACTAGCGATAGGACGAGAGGAAATGGCCTCAAGTTGTGCCAGGGGAGGTTTAGATTGGACATTAGGAAAAATTTCTTTACTGAAAGAGTGGTTAAGCATTGGAACAGGCTGCCCAGGGAAGTGGTGGAGTCACCATCCCTGGAAGTGCTTAAAAGATGTGTAGATGAGGCGCTTCGGGACATGGTTTAGTGGGCATGGTGGTGTTGGGTTGACGGTTGGACTCGATGATCTTAGAGGTCTTTTCCAACCGTAACGATTCTATGATTTTATTCTGCTAAACTAGATTTATAAGTTTAAAAGTTAGTTTAAAATCCCCTGGAAAGTGGCACTGAGCCTAGAAAGGGAAAATAATTCCAAAAAAGATTAAAATACTTTACAAGGCATTATAGAATTGCAGGCACTAGATTGCACTTCCAAAGGGCCTCTGACCTGGATCACTGGTGATGAATACCCRAAAGGGGCAAACTGGGAGAAGTCCTCTTGTTGTATAAGGAAATAAGTTGCTGCTGGTAAGCTGTTGTGGCCTGGATGTCAGAAAAAAAGCCCCAGACAGGTCAATTCTTAATGCAAAAGTAGTAAGGGAAACTGATGGTGAAAATTACTAAAAGCAATTAACTTACATTATAGTCTCTTGAAATCAGATAGAAAGTTATTCTTGCATAGCAGGAGGAAACCTGATTCTCAACTAACTGTGAGAACCTGGTTTTGGAAGAACATCTTTTAAGTTAAAATAAAGCAAAATCCCTTCTTGACACTAGTAAAATTTCATTTCATTTACCTTTCTAAACTGCAATCAAATTTAAAACTGTATACAAATCATACAGTGGCTGAGAAAGTATATAACGTCATTCAGATTATAACTTTTCTAGCAGTTTGGTCTGCACATGAGGGCTGCAACCCTGTTAGTCAACCTAGAACCTGCACCTCTGTAATCATCTTAGGAAAGAGTGTATTGATTCTTAAAATGCAGCTCCTTACCTTACAGTGAAATTAGATCAATACATTGTGGCCATATTATCCAGTATAGCACTGGTCCCACTATAGCTTCTGTGAACGCAGATGCAGTACATCTCAAATGGAATTTTAAGAAGGCGTATAAGTTAGTTTAAAAAATAGCATAGGAGCAACAAATAGAAAATCTCAGGGTTTTTTGCATAACGTAAAATTCAGGTATAAGGTTTTTTTGTTTTGCGACTACAAAGAAGATAGCCACACACTGAAAACCCTCATGAAGCACTTGCATAATCTTTCTCATGCCCTTAGTTTCCCCTTCTTATTTCAATACACTCCTCCTCCCACACCACATTAAATAGCCTTCATGGATTACAAGGGGAACAACAGTGGAAACAATAGCTCATACTACAGTGGTCTGAACTCAAACCCTTCCGAATACTCTGAGGAGCACTAGTGGCACTGGCTGCCTCTTGCTSTGCAGTTTCCCACTCCTGCTGCCTTGCACAGCTGGAAAGTAGGACAGCAAATTTCAGAGAAGCATCGGGGCCCAACTCTCGTTTTCACTAACTTAATTTTACACCACTGTAGAAAAGTAAATACTCCTTCCATATATAGCCCCCTAGAGAATTAGCGGGTAAAGTTTGTGGGAGTGGAAAGTTTAGTATCCAAGCATTTATTGTGTAAGTCTAACTGTACATGCGTGTTGTGTGTGTATATTAGTATAAGCAGTTGTATTGAAGAAAATTTTTGGCTAGGATTTCTGGAGAATTAGCAAACTAAGAGGGGGGGATCTTGCTAGTCCCAAAATGGAAGTATCATYGCAGTTTTGCTGCTGCTTATTTTCGTATAATCAAATTGCTTTTTGGCTGCTTTCTTGTAGTTTCATTTTCTCTGTCATTCTTTAAAGCTGAGATGTTTGATCTGCTGCAGTAGAAAGAGCTGACCTTCTCAATCCCCAAAAAAAGACATTTTTATTTTTCTTTTGTCAAGTCACTGGAATATGATCTTCTGATGTCAGATTCTTCTTTCCCTTAATTAACTGAAAACTTAGTCMTATAAGTGGCTATTTGTTTAACATGTTTTTTTTTTCTGATTCCTCATCCTAACACCCAGTAATTCCAAAATACTTTTGGAATGAGCAATAAAGGAATTTATTTTCACATTTGAATGCAATATTTGTTCCTATAGCACCATCCTTTCTGGGTAAGAAATCGCTGTATTCATTCATTTCTAAATTAATTCATTTCATTACTGAAGTAATTTAATGATGGTTTGATCTTTTATTATAATCTTCTGCCTTTAGAAGCTTTTAGTGGCTAGTTTCACTGCATCTTGTTATCCGATTCAGACTTTGCTGTTATTATTTCATAGTTACTATGTTGATAAGAGAGCTTCATTTCTGTGTGCTCTACAGAAAGCAATTAATGTTGACTTCTAATGAAGCATGAGCTGTGAGCTTTCACAATGCCAGACAACTGATCACACTATCCACCACAGTAGGATACCTTTTCAGCAAGGCTGGCAGGCGACACCATCTCTCTCTGGAGAACTTTGCCTTCGGTAGCACCTCCAACGCAGGGTAGTATTTGGGGCACTACAACTTACTGCTCATTCCCTTCTCTTTGGGATAATGGTCTTCTCCCTAGCAAAATTTCTTCGCTACCCACTCCTCTCACAGGTCCCACAGATCACCACCAACATATACAGCAATTGCTGTTCAGCTCCTCTTCTTTCATGGCGAGAGAGGAGAGGGGAGCCCTGGGCAGCCTCGGGGCTCCTCACTTCCCAGCTGCAGTATCAGAGAAGCAACACTGCCCTAGCTGTGACAAAGGCAAAAGATAAATAGCCACAGCCCCGCTGTGCTGCTGGGGCTGCACGGGGAATATTACTGTTACCTTGGTCTTAGCGAAATCTGGTACTCAGGGTCTTGCTCAGTCCTGTTGAGTTATGAAAATGTTATGGTGTCAGTCAGTAGCAGATACAGGAGCTAGAGACATAGCTAGGGATATTGCAGAAAGAAAATGAGTTGTCACGGGGAAAAGGGGGCCCAAGACTGATGGCTGTGAAGAAAACACCTCTATCCCTGCAAGGTGGCAAAGTCCTTAATGAGAAAAGCCACCAAGCTAAGCCRTATTTTTGGGAGCCATTGTGTCCCTTTTCTTATTCAACATCCCAAGGCCTGCTGTCATTGTCTTTTACTTCCGAGGGATAGGCCTTGACGCTGGGCCCCACTACCAGCTTACATTGCCTTTAAGATGTGGTAAACTAAATGCTCCCTGGTTGACAATACTAGGAAAAGGCAGGAGGTCTGAAAGGTTCCCGGCTAATTCTGCTCCTTCCGGAAAAGTCCCTGGAAGAGTATTCCTTTAAAATTGATTATTTGTTAATTTTTAAAACAAAGATCCAAACCTGCCGCACCTTTTCCCCCGTGAATCCTGTGCATGTTTGATAGTTCATGTTAGTTCTGCCTCGCTGTTGTCTGAAGGTCTGGGCAGTGCTTCTGCCTCATTTAAAATGTGTGATGCTTGCAATGCATTGCATGCAGTAGACTTTTGAACCTGAAAGGCCTATGAATGTGTTAGAGCCTCTGTTCTCACCCCCAGTTTCTCCCATGCCCTCCCTGTGTGAGCTATATGCTGAGTGCAGGGCCATGCCACATGCAACAGAATTTCAAAAAAAAATCTAGATATTTATATTGTGAGAGTAGCATGCAGGAAAAGGGGAAAAAAAAMCCAAAATAAAATAAATTTGAGTTGCCAGCAAAAGGGAATTGTTGTTCTCTTCACCTTAGAAGAAAATTAGTTGAGGGGGAAAGGGAAAAGATGCACTTTCTGCAGTGCTAAGTTCTTGTCCCTGAAAAACCACAGGCACCTGTGTTCTGTGAACAACAACGATAAACAAGCAAATAAAACCAGAGACTGCAGGGACCGCATTAATAGGAATTAATCAAAGCTAAATAGAGCAAAAGGAAGGGGGGAAAAGGAGGTGTTTTTCCTCGTAAAACTCCTCCCTCTCCCAGCTCACCCTAGGGGATGCACCACACGAAAACTTCTTCAGCCGTATTTTCCCTCCAATACTCTGCCTTGGATATCCTGACTTACATTCAGGTTGCGTTTCCAGGGAAACAAGAGTATACCAAGTGGGGTGAATGAAAGCCACTGCATTCCCTCTCAGATTCAGTGCTTTATTTTTAAGTTATTTCGTGTAACGTACATTGGCTATTTTTGTCTGAGATATGTTGATTTCATGCTTAAATAATTCAGCAAACTCTTTTTGTTGTTGTTGCAAATTGTACTGTTGCCAAAACCTCATGGAACTCTGCTGTTAGTGCCCACGTGGGAAACCTATAACACTGCTCTGAATGGTCTACAATTCATTCTGCACCATTCATTGGGGTTTCACGTTTCTTTTAGCACAGACCCCAATTCTCTATGCTCTTTTACATTCTGTGTTTAGTCTAGTACTATTCCTTGCTCGCTGGCGGTTGTACTGGAAAAAAACTGTTGATGTTATTCTGGCATATATAAGCAGTAAGGATTAYACCGCAGTTACTTTGTTGCTTTTAACTCACATTTGAGCTGCTTGATGGAATCCTCTACTTTTTTTCCCTATTCAGATACAGTAAACTTGGCTGTCTCTCAGAGTACAAAAGATATACCAGGCACAACAGAAGGTACAATCTCCATTCACTAGACGTATTACACTGTTCACTGTACTGCAATGTGCTATCATTCCCCTTAAGCATTACAGTAGTCCTCTAGAGGGAGGAATTCAAGTAGTTAAAAAAATTTAGATGCCTGTTTCTTTCAATTCATCGATGCCTGTATTTTGAGGGTCCTGCTTTTTACATTTGCAAGTCAGTTAAATGTTAATTATTATCCTGACTAGAACATTATCTCTCTTGATTAGTATTGCAGACATTTATAGTAATGAACCATTCCTGTGGCTCCAAATGTTAAATTCTGCTCTTAGCACGGGTCTGTCTCTGAAACGCAGGGACTAAATGCTCAAACAAATTTAGCTACCTACATCCATCAACTGAAGTAACCATTCAAGTTACTGTTCTGCAATAAATTTACTTGATACAAATGAAAACTGCTTTCTACTTTGGATTATATCAATAGACTTTTCATGCAAGTGAAATATATACTATTTTTCCTCTGAAGCTTCARCTCAACATAGGACTCAAGCATATGTGTAATCCAACTGGAACTGATCTTCGTGTACACTAAGATTCTTTTCCCCTGCAAGAGTGTTATTAAAGAGTCTTCAGTGAAAATGAGAATTAGGATCTTTCACCTTAAAATGCCTTGCTGAATCAGAGTTACAGAAAAAAATAGATCATGGGCCTTAAATCATAAAAACAGCACTGACATTTGGTATTAAAGTTCATAACTTTTTATACTGATTGTAACTCTTTTAGCTGAGTTTTTGTCTTATTATGGCTGTAGTTACACTTGAATTAAATTAGATTGGTTGAGGCACAGATTATTTTCTGCTGGAAGATAACATATGCCATTACCTGAATTTGTATCAGCTTGAATAGTAGATATTACACCTATTTATTGAAAAAGTATAAAAGATATTCCTAGAAATTGGGAACCAGGGGACTTCATTGAAGTCCCAAGTAAATGGATTAAAATAGTAACTAGAGACAATCTGCAGAAATAGAAAGAAGTTAATATAGAGGAATATTTTATTGAAAAGAAAAAATACTCTCAAATTTACTAGCATCCATTTGTTGTGTCAACATAAGAGTGAATAAAGGAACTGTTTGTTTTATGTTATTTTAATTTTTTTTAGTGTTTTTTCAAAGTCTCTCAAAAGTGGTTAGTAAAGCATCTAAGTATACAAAGGTTTAGAGGTAGATTGCTGCCATAGATTAGAAACTGGTAAAGCGGTAGAAAATAAAACAGAAAAATTGGTAAAATTCCAAAGTGGCAAAGAATTAACTGTGGAGTGCCCATAATAAGACCAGTTGTTTAATAGAGTCTGGAAATGAGGGAGAACATTTGCAAATTAAAATTTGCATATGGCACAGAATTTGTTAGGTTAGCCAAGACTAGAGAACTCTTGAGGGACCTATACAATTTAGGCACTTGGGCAGCACAATGGCAGATGGGATTAAATGCTGACAAATACATATTGGAAAGGATAATTGGGTTAAAATATGATTACATCAGCTCCCTTAGCTGTTTAACAGTCTCATTTTTAAACACTTCTTTTGAAGTGGTTGGCAAACACCCATTCRTTTCAGTTAGAGAAGACCCAGATCTGCTCTCTGAAATCTGAGTGCAGCCCTATAGCTTGTTTGGGAAAATTATGCAGATAACAGACCCTGCTGCTGCATTTTCTTTCAACCAGTTGCAGAGATTTTGCATTTTTTTATTTGCTGTGTGCTACCACTATTCTCCTCCTCACCAGTCCCTGCAATATTATTACTGGGTCGCATTGCAATGGCCACACTCAACTTTTACTCCTACAAACAGCTATTGAGTTTGATGGAGTTTTTCATTCAGTGCGAGCTGTGGGATACGTTGTACCACTGCCATTATATCTGATGCCAGCTGCTGTGAGCAGCCGTGTCCTGCTGCCCATGGCATGGCTCAAGTTGGGCTCTCCAGGKCTGTGGGTAGCGCCTGTCTGGCCAGTACATACCAACTGATGCACCAAAGGGCCAGATATGTGCAGCTCTGTGTGTGCCACCACTAATCTGCCAGACAYGCCATATGCTAGTTGTATGATTTAAGGTAACTTGTGAGCTCACCCAGCGGGAGGAGAAAGAAAGCAGTGTTGTGCTCATTTCAGTTCTTCCCTCGTTCAGGTGTTAGTGGTTTGTTTGTCTTTTAGGCTATGGTGGTGATTCTGAATGCTGATGAAACCCAGGCCTGGCTGTGGGCAATCATTTTGTGTTAATAATTTGGATGCCGTCTCTGGACCACAAATGTTGTTGTTGTTGTTACCAGCTTAGGCAAATCACCCGGTTATGAATTCTGATATACTGTGGTCTGCAAGGGTGTCAAAATTAGCTAGATACTGCAATACTTGTGACTCAAAAGGATGGACACTGAACTAACAAATATCCAGGAAACTTATCCAAAACAGCCAAAATATTCCTATAAATAAAAGTAATTTCAGGTACACTGCCACTCCCCTGGGGTTTGACTAGGTATTCCCCAGTACAGTGCTTTCTCTGGGCATTGCTTAAGTTCTGGGATAATCTGAAGAAATGATTATTCATATTATCTCTTGGTACCTGAAATTATCTGTTCACACTGTATAGTTTAGAAAGGTATCTTCCTTTTCATGGACAAAGTCTCCCTTTTTTAGTCCATTTCACCGATCTATTCCAGGAATTGATATAATCAACTTGATGCATTTTCTCCCTTAGTTCTCACATTTCCCTAAAAAATGCTTTTCTCACTAGATTCATTTTCTTTATCAGGTTTCCTTCCGGCCCAGCACTGCCCTTCCTCCAGTCCCTTGCCAGCTCTTAGATGTCCTCTGGAGGGACCACGTCTGCCCGCACCCTCTGCGRCTGAGGCAATGAGCACTGGCCTCTTCATCCTGAGCAGTGTCCCTACCACCTGCCCTGCAGGGAAGGCCCAGGGTCTCACTCTGGGGACTCTCATTCTTCTGCAGCTGGCTGCAAAGCTGTTCCAACACTTGCCTTTGTCTCTTCAGCCCATCCCTAGTCTTCCCCTTCCCCTGTAGGCACCAGGTTTCTTCTCTCACTTCTTCAGCAGCTTGGAGAAGGATTGAGAGTGAGCAGTAGGTACATGGAAGGGAAGAGGAGGCTACTTCTACTCACATGGGGTGGAAGCAGAGGATGGGGCTGAGGAGAGCAGGTATCTCAGACATCTTGGCAGGAGTAGCAGTCCCTTATTCCAAGCAAACAGGGAAGGACTGAGAAGAAGTACAGGCACGGAAGGAGAGAGGAAGGGCAGTGTCTGCCTCCACTGTGCTCCACTGCTCTTTTGTAGCCCCTTTCCACCCAGACCTATCTGATGCCTTTCTGCTTGCCTCTAAATCCTCCTGAGATTGCACTTTCCTCTCTCCATCCTAGTGTTTGGCTAACCTTGGAGGTCCTTCCTGCCCTGGAACCACTCTGTCCCTCATTTCTTCCTGAATCCAGCTGACCCCTCCAAGTCCTCTTCCCCTCTGGCCCCCTAAACTCCCTTTGCCAGAAAATTGGGTTTTGCATCCATGGCCAAGACGTTCTGAGCCAGCTCTGCGCTCCTTGAATCCTTCCCCAGTGAGTCTGGTAATATCAAACAGATGTCTGAAGGAACTGGGAACTTTGCCCATTCCTGAGGGAAGCCGGGCCCAGGCTTTTACATGAGTAATGTCCTTGGTGTCCAAAACTCAACTTGTTCTGGGCTCTGGCTATTCACCAGAATCATCTTCCTTTTCTCTAATGACTTTTTCAAATCTTTCTAACAACATACTTTTTTGTCAAGTGGAATAGATGACTGGCTTTACAAAACATTTCATTTGGCCGTGTATGTGAATAAACTAGATAATATAAGGCAGCAGGTAGGCTTGCTAGTGTGTGTGTAAAGTGAGTGTAATGACTATAGAGTTGTTGGAGGTACAATGTCAAGTCATGCCCAGCCATGCTTTTCACTAAGGAAGGGACAATTTTGCATGCGCACTATAACATAATGGGACTTTTGAAAATAGTATATAAAGTCCCAAGATTATGGTAATGTCACTTTAGTTTTGCTTCTATTCAAACTTCATTCTCTGTTAACCGCCTTCTATTCTAAGGATGAAAATGCTAAAATATCTACAATACTTACAAATACACCACAGCTCCCTGGTATCTTAACATTGTTACAGTTTGCATTACGTGTTCATCACACCATATTTATTCTTGATTTCTAATTCACTCCGTTCAGATTTGCGGTAGGTTTGCCTCAATATGGGTGAACGAGTTCAGCTGAAATAACTGGTTTGAAACTTCACCCAGATATTTGGGAGGTTTAAAGATGTCTAGAGAAGCTTTTTCTCTCCACTTTTTATGTTCACATTGTTTCTCCTTTCTGATTCTTGCTCAAATTGGAGGCAACATGCACCAGAAAATATACGTTTTTAGCCCAAATTTTAAAATCATCAGGTAGAGATAAATATGCAAACTTATTGAAATGAAAAATTCAGAGACTTCTGATTTCTGCGAGGGATGACACTGGACCAAACTGATGGGTCAGAGACACTTTGAAGTTTGGATAATTGAAATAAAGACCAAAATGTCATGAATTTAGTCCRTTTCTGGTCTTCAGAAATTTTGCTGAAAGAAAAAGCATATGCTATTAAACATGACTGCTGTTGGTGAGTACAAAATTGCTAGATTTATTATTTTTAATTTTTACACCTCGTTGTACCAAAAGCTAAATAGGACTGAAGTAGAATGTCTGTTCTTATTAAAATGGGCTTTTATTTACATAAAACTTAAGACTTGTGGTGTAAACAGTCCTGAGAGCATCTGCAGATCTTACCCAATCTGTTTTCTGCTTTGGTTGCTCTTGCTGCTGGGGTTGCTATATCTGAGCAATTACTCATTCTTTTTCACTGACATTTAATGTTATGGACTGTTTTCTTTAAAGGGTTGCTGTCAACCAAGCTCATACTTTTTATAAAAAATAAAAAATGCTGACCTGACAATGCAGTTTACTACAATGGAAACTATTTTAAAATACCTCTTTTGGGATCTATCACTCTCTTGTTTGTTTTCTGTATTTCACAAAGCCCAGACTGTGACACTGGAAAACACTCAGCCTGAGCTTTCTCTCCATCCAGTTTTATTTTCTGATTCACATACCCCTGCATAATAGTACTGTTAGACTTCTTAGTACTTGAGATGGATGTTTATATTAAAAGAAATAAAATTACTGGTTTGAATTTTAATTTTTATTTTGTATTTCATCTTAAGTTTTGTAAAATCCCCTTGCAGTTTGGGGGCCCCAGACTAAGGGACAGTGTCCCTTTAACAATGGTGGAAGTTTCACAGACTTCCAACTTGGCTCCCTTACAGTTTATTCTCAATATAAATATACCATCTGGGAATGCTTGATTCAATGTTTCCCACATAATTGCTTTCTCATGTCAATTCTCTATTCTTTTACTGTGTGAAGTAGCCTTCTACTGCACTATTTTGGGGGACAACGATAGCAGCCACCAGTACATCAGATACTGAATCAGATTAAAATAATGGTAGCAGCATGAAATGTTCATGGTTTGCAGCATTTTGTCAGTAAGAYCAATAGCCTTAGGAGGGGAAGGGACTATGTGTGTGCAGAAAAGTGAAATAAATATACTCCTTCAGAAAAGGCATTGAAAAAATGCTTAATATTAAGTGTATATATATACTTGGAACTTCATGGAATTTAAGCTTATGCTTAAAGATAAGCGTGTGTTTAAGTGTATTCTTAAACTGAAGCGTCTTGCAATTTTTTTCTAACAGGAGTTTTCTAAATTAATTTAAGAAAGACTGTAGCAAGTTACTAGAAATTAGTAGAAAGGTAGAGGTAGAAATTAGTTTTACTCTGCATTTAAAACTAATATCTCCAAAGACTGAATTTCTTTCTTGCTTTTTCTATGGCTTATTTGTCTCCCACATGACTAAAAAGTTGATTTTGTCATTGAGGTGGTATAGCACAAGTGCAAGTTCCTGTTCTGTAATCAATAAACTAACAGATTTTTGGCCCAGAAAAAAAACAGTAACATTTTAGTTGGTCATGCTGAGACACAAAACAAAAAACAAGGTAATTTTAACATATTGTAAAAGGACAAATGCCACATTTAACATTTTGGTTGTTTATATCAAATTAGTGGCTAAATTTGTTCCCTTAAAAATGACACCTTCTTTTGGGGCCTCTGATAGTTTGTGTCCATACTGAGTGCTCTGCTGACTCTTATCAAACTTGCTAATAAATATCCTTTGGGCAAGCACCCAGATGGGGACTGGGCAAAAGGATCTTCTCTATCCTCTGGAGGCTTCCCAAGAAAGGAATCATAGAGAACTAAGATTGGAACAGACCTTTGAAAGTCGCTTTGTCCTGCCTCATGCTCAAAGTAGGGACAGCTTCAAAGGTAGGCTGGGGCCTTGTTCAGCCAGATTTTGGAAATTTCTGAGGATGGAGGTTATGCTCTCTCTCTGGGCAACCTGCTCCACTGCTTAACTTTTGACAATGTGAGCACTGTGAAAAATTCATTTTTTACATCCAATACAAATTTTTGTTGCTGCAAATAGTGATTGTTGCCTGGTSTCCTTTCACTGTRCACCTCTGAGATGCCTCATCTCCTGTGATGGCTCTCCATGGCTACCGGCTTCCCTGTGGTCTGGGGATGAGACCTTCAGCTGGTCTSGCAAAGCCATCCTGTAGTCTGTTTGTGCAGAAGGCTACCAAAACAGCTATAAATCTGTTTATTTTTATTTTCCTTTGTCCTATAATACCTTATTGACCTGTTCTATTCTGTCAGAAATGCATGTACTATAACCTGATGGCAGAAAGTGAGTGAAGCATAAGCACCTTTTATTTCATATATGGTGTCTATGAGCATACAATGTGATACATAACAAATTCCAGTTTTGAAAGAAAGTACTGTTTAGTATTTAATGATGCCAGTGACATTTGGGTTGTGTCTATTTTTAAAGTAGCCATGTATAATTTAAACAGGTGAGGTTTATTATTCAGTTTCTATGTTAGTGCTAGAGTCATGGCCCTAAACCTATAAACAGCCTGTAAGACAATATTGGGCCCTATCAAAATCAATAGTGCTGGACTAGAGCTTAAGACTTCAATTAAAGTAGAAAGTATGTAATATTAAGTAATTGCATATTAAATCATCAGCAAGGACTTTTCTCATAAATGATTTTTTGTAAGTGCATAAATCCTGTTGGTCTTTTAGAACATTTTAAAAATTCCTGTGCAAATCCATCTGCATCTTTAGGCACCCAAGAATCTTTAAAAATCTCTCAAAAGTACCATCAAAAACTTTCCACTGGCTTTCACATTGGGTAACTTGTTTTTGTTAGAATATACACATACTTTGGTGTTTAGATTTTGCGTATTTATCTTTCTTTTGATATGCAATATTTAAATAAATACAGATTTTGCATCTAGATGGACCATGACTTTGAAAAGGTTCTTAAGATATTTGGATAGCTGTCAAAAATTATTTTGACTTATTAATAACTACCACATGGCTTACATATTTCTTTTTAGTCACATTCACATCATGCTTTTATTCTACCTAATTGTTATTAATCTAAACATTATTCAGCATAATAAAGCTTAATAAATTCTAGCTCTTACCCTGTAGTTTTTCCATTATAATACAACTGTTTGTCATAGAGGAGAAACGTTTCAAATACGCTTTTATAGCTTTCTTTCATAAGAAAGCCCTCAAGTGTTTTAGAGTACATTGTAAAATCTTTAATCCAATAACAGAAATGATAAAATGTGCTACACTTTTCCAGGTCCACAGAAATAACCTTGACAGTAAGACTTTTCTTAATGCAGGTGAAGGGGTTCACTGCAGAATTGGGGCAGGTTGCTAGACATTGTAATATGGTATTAATTAGAGTTTGCCCTGTATTCCTTCCCTCAGAAAACTATAGATATACATAGTCCTTTTTTGTATGATGTAGTAGTCAGCTTTGGCAGAGAGCATTAATATGTTGTGTCTGGACAGTTGACTTTGAGAATTGGTATATTTTGAGCAAGGGGATGAAAAGAGTCAAGTAAGGAAGGATTCATCAAGYGTTCTGAGAAGTTTCATCAACTGGTGGAGCCTCAGCTGAATTTATGGATACTTCATTTTTCAATTTTATTTTACTTTGTAATAAGACCAATATTTATAACCTTCTTTAATTATAGGTCAAAATTTTCTGGAGATGACATATTGACCTCTTCCCTCCATATGCAGCTTCCTTTTCCTCCTTTCAGTCCTCCCCCACCCAATTTAAAATCAATGCTATTTATTCTGTTATGCCAAAGAAACAGAAACATAATGGCATATTAGGGTCATAAGTATGCAGCAGGTTGGTGATAATCWAGCCTTTAAGACCTCGGAAATGTCATTGTCTTGGGTTTAAACAAATAGGTTCCATAAAAGYTTAATTTTGGTTACCAAGTCTAGATGTCTGTTTGATTAATTGAATGTTGCTCAGAGCTCTAAGCATCTCCTGTCCTCCTGTCTATCTTCAGCAAAACAAAGCCCATCAGGAACCRTTCAACAAGCTTGTGCTTTCATGTGCTGTGAGCATTTCAGTTCATTCCACAGACACTGCTTTAGGAAGTCCTGTGATCTCTCTTGTAATAAAGGCATTCACTCTCGGTCCTCTCTCAGTAGGAAAGGTACTTTTCTTTAAAGGCATCGTGTTTGGCTAAGTGGTCATTCATGGTAAAATTTCAAGTGACCTGGAAGATTTAAGACAGAAAATATAGGAAATTGGCCTAAGAAATCTGCAGATGATGTGTTGTTTACATTGCAATGTTTTAATCTTCCAACTTTTTGAAACCCATAATTCATGTATCTAACAATTTCATTCAAATCTGAATGAATTGGGAAAGATGAAATTGTGATGCACATTAATAATAATTTGCTAAATAACCTAACCAACAATTTTTCCTAAAAGGCTCTTGGTATTAAAAATAGCATGCCTTATTTTCAAGGCTTTGGTTAGAGACATTAATGCTTCTTGAATGTTTTCTTGAGGCTATAGCAAGTTATGCAGTGACAGTAAGATATTTCAGATGTTCCAGGTGGAGGAGCAGGGGCAGAAGCCACTCCACCACAATAACCCTTTTGAATCTCTAGGCAGCCTTCTGACTCCCTCACACAACACAGTGGAAATAAGAGTTTCCAATATCTGTGACTGTAACGGTTTGTTTATTTTGATTTCTGCATTAGTCTTCATCATCTGGCTTAATAAATCTCTGTTTATGACAAGGATCTCCTTCATTCACAGTCCTGCAGAAACACTCTGTGGGCTTGCAGATTTTCTTACCAAGGGCAAGAAGGTGAAGCAGGTCACGATTCCCCAGATGATGTCCATGTGAGCTCCTCCCTGGCATACTTCAGGCCAGTACAATCTCAGGTGAGGTTGTCACTCCTATGCCCACRGCCAGTATAACTTCAGCTCATGTGAGCAGCACCGAACACTTCCCTGATGCTCTACCATGGCTTTCCACTCTCTGTCTTCTTATCCATTTCACCTGTACTGCTGTACTTTAGCATTAGGGTGCCTTAATTCCTGCACTGATAATGGACAGTTGCTTTCCTAGTGAGAGTAAACACTAATAAAATGGACACCTATGGTCTAAAATGGGAGCAATTGTATACACAGCTGTCACAGCCTCTGTTTGCCTGTCATGCCTGATCACGCAGTGCAGGGCTAGAGCATGCAGAAGGCAATAGCACTTCACCTGTGATTAATAACTACTAGAGGCCATAGTGCATAGACATGGGCATCCTCGTCTATTTGTCGGTCTTAACRTAGATCGCTCAATGGAAATGCAAGGGCACTGACCCAAGCTAGCTGTCTTTTTCCTATGGTCAAAAAAAATGTGTCTGTGTCTATCTCAAGAGGAAAAGAGGGAGTAAAGGCTGGCAGCTGAAGTTGGTGCAAACATAGGAAAGTGAAGGATCTACCCCTCTGCCTTTAACTTCAGAGCTCTTTTTTTTTTGTCTTTTACCTGATTCTTTACAGAACTGGGCACAGAAGTCAGTTTGCAAGCCAGGTAACAAAGGATTTTATGTAAACTAAGTAGRTTAATTTTCAGAGCACTTTCCATCTCAAAAGACTATACAAAGTATGGGGAATTCATCTCCCACAACGCCATGAAGGGAGTCTTATTTTTGTTATGTAGGCTTATAAATCAGTATAACCGTAAACAAAGAAATTAAATGTCATGAATTATCCCTGACCTAGAAACCTGATTCCTTCGCCTTAAATCTCTTGCTTACCCCATAGACCACACCTGTTTCTCTTTGCCTTCCAATAAACGCAGGTATAACAATGTATTCACTACAGCTGCACAGAATTTACCACTGCTGATGTTTCCATTACATGGGAGTACATGACTTTTCACTTTATATTTAATTAAATGTTTTTATGGTTTTATTATGAGATAATTAATCTGTCAGAAAACAACTAGAGATTATATATGAAATCTTGGAGATATAACAGCTTTTCCTAAGCAGTATTTATATTATATTTATAACCTTTAATTTTATAGGTAATAACTATCTTCTCTAACAGTGAATTCATTTGGGACAGAGGTGTGTTATCAGATACACTATTAGCTTTTTTCACCTACTGTTCTCTGTCTTCATTTCTTTCTCACAATGACAACGAGCAGTTGGTCAGTTTAAGCAGCTAGATTAATTATTTTCAGCTGCACATGTGATTGGTTTGATTCTTCCCAAATRGCCCAAAATTCACCAGAAATATTGGCTGTGCTATCTCCCCTATTTGTTTAATTATGCTTCAGAAGTGCTCCTTTATTTTTTAAGTTTTACATCTGGAGAGCAAGTCATCCTCTTCTTGACAATTGTGTGCTGGCAAGTACTGGCTTTTGTTATCTAGAACCTGAACTAGTGAGAGAGTAAATGAGAGATTTAATCTCCTGGGTTGTGGATCCTTCATCTCCTTCAGACACAGAATTCACTATTATTCTGCGTTAAGACAATGACTCAAATCAGCAAGTAAAATGAAATTTTGTGTTAAGTTGGGCCAAATTTAGCCCTGAAGTAATCAGGAGAAAAGGTTGCATTATACCTGAGCTGACCTTATTACTCTGTCATTAATCTGCTTTGTTATGCCTGAAGAATCGTGGGGGTCTCAGAACTGCTGGTAATCTCCTCTGCCATATGTGTGGTAATATCTGAACACAGCAGGATAAATTAAGAGTAGTCCCATCCTTGCTTTATTACTTGTAAATCAGCCCATTAACATTATCTGAATGCAGTCGGTTAGGATTAACATAGATGATATTTGAATTGCCACAGTGATTACTTCTTAAAAACTCTTTACTAACATGAATTTTGAAACTTAGAAGTAAATTAGTACTGAAACTTAAAAACCCCTTCAAATGCAGCAAAAGGAAGACTAAAGAGTTATCCTATCAATAGGAAGAAACAACTTGAATCAAGGATATGTAAAATGTCTTTTGCTGTATTTTATTTGAATCCCAAAAGACAAACTAAAGACAAAGTATTGGCTTGGGAGCTAGAGTTGTTCTTGGTGAGGCAGCAGAGCTCATAAATCAGAGCTCAGTTTGAATTAGCAAAGTAAATTAATATTATGGAAGGCTTTTTTTTTTTTTTTTTTTTTTTTTTTTTTTTTTTTTTTTTTTTTTTTTTTTTTTTTGTAGACATGTCTTTTGTCTGATTTACAAAGAAAACATTTTACAGTACTCCCCACCATGCTCTGATCTGGCTTATCCTCTGCACTCTCATTTTCTACCATGGGGTTTCAGTCAGCTGCATTTGAGAGATGATTAAATTTTTCTGATTTTTACAGCTTCTTTTTTAGAAAGAAGTCCTCTGACTGTCATAAAAGATCATGAGCAATGATGACCCAGGATAAGCAGTGACTGCCCATGGGCACAGACAGATTAATAAAAATATGCCTCCTCTGTAAAAGGCGGCACCTTCTTTCTCTTGTAAAGATATGCAAGAAGCAATATATAAACAATATGCCTGTAATGTGATGAAAACTAAACAGAAAAACCTGTTTGTTACATGATTAGAGCGACTTCATAGCATTAAGGTTTTTATTTGCCAAGGTCCTGCCAAAATTCTTGTTTTTATTGAGCATTGCATAGAAAAGTTTCTGAAACTTTTTCACTGTGATTGATTTTGTTACATTAATAAAAAACAATGCTTTGGCATTGTACAGGTTAACTGCTTTCTTTGCCTTTTTAGTTTTGTAATTGTTTACAAGAATATGGTAGAGACTTTACAGTGATGAGTACATTGTGACAGCCCAGTGCTGAGAAGGGAGGAGAGGATACGAACTGCCTCATCTCAGTAAGCAAAGGGGGTACTGCAAGGGGGAGCGCCCTGCTGAGAGCCCACACCTCCCTCTCTGCACATACACCCTTTGTAGGGAGGGCAGCAAGTTGTTCTGCTGTGCCCAGCCTCGCTGGTCAAGTTTCATGTCCTTCTGCATACTTTAACCTGAAAGCCTCTAGGAAGCCTCAGCCAGAGCGTGAGGGGAACCTTAAGGCAGCTGCTGTTATAGAATACATGTAATTAGCCACAATTACTCAGTCCTGTCTTAAAGCCCATGTGGACAGTATGGGCATAGGTTGGAAGGTCTCTCTATTTTAATAAGCCTTTAGTTTAAATGTAGAAGATGTTTTTAAGCAGTTTGTAACAATCAGTTCATTTCTACAATAGAGTGTCTCAGATTTTTTTCCACCTGCAGTGATTTTCTTAGAATACTGACAGGCTAGAAAAAGTGTGAAAGTGAAAAACGGCACAAAAATGGGTGAGCCTTTTTGCAGGGGGGTCTTGTCTGGTAGAACAGGTCCTGCCATTCCATAGCAAGCTTGGCAACCATCAACAGGCAGGAGGGCATCTTGTTATCAACTCCTGCAGTGCTGCACCATGAGAACAAAAGCCATGAGAAACTTTGTTTCAAAACAGAGCAAGACTGTACCTTCAAATTTTACTTTGTTTACTTTTTGTCTTAAAAATGGCAATCTTCCAGTTGGAAAGCTACCATTGTCATGGTACTTGCAATCAGATCTTATCTGGACATTTGTTTTATGTTCTTTTTAAAGGTGGCAGTTTGAGCAGCGTGTTGTAGCATACTTTATCCTGGGGTGATTTTGGGGTATTCATATAGGAATAAATGCTCAAATAACTAATTATCTTTTGTACCAGTGTATGAAGAAGTTAGTCACTGGTAATCTCTGAAAGTATTAACCCAGACTGATCCAGTTCAGCTTGTAATATCTGAAAGCAGCACAGAAAATATAGCAAGTCACACTACAAGAGCTTTGTATTCACATTGATGCAAGGTAAGATTTATTTTAATGTACTAGTGGATTCTTAGAACCAGGCATTTGCTATCATATTATCCTATAACATGTCAGCAAAGTAACGCTTCCAAGAGAAAGATGGCAGATTGTCAACTGATGATGATGGTAATTCAGGGATGTAGCATTTTTATGGATAGAATTACAAAAGAACAGCATTAACTGCCTATGGCAAAAAACACTGTTAGGTATTGACAGCATAGTAAGTTAAACTGAAAAATCTTGTGCTGTTACTAGAAACAGGAACATTATATTTAAAATCGCCTATTAGCAAGACTGCTGTTGTTAGTAGGCTCTGGGCAGAGGGTTACATGCATTGTTGTTCAGGACAACAAATTAAAAGTACACCAAAAATGATGATTCAGCTATTAAATGTTAAATAGAAAGTGTTGCTCTATTCCACTTACCCTACAGAGGCAACTGCAGTTTGTTTTTCAGTAGGAAAGGCTAGTTTACTCAGCTGAAGAGAAGGCTAAGAGCAACGTAATAGCAGCCAAACCCTACTTGTAGGGGAGTTACAAAGACAACAGATTCAGGCTCTTCGTCATAGTGGCAAATAGTATAACAAGGGGCAGTAGCCACAAGTTGCAGCTTGGAAGGGTTTAGACAGAACACTGAGAAAAACATCTTCATTAGGAGGATAGAGCAGCACTGGGGTAGGCTGCCCAGTGGCACCGTGGGGTCTGCGTCCCTGGAGATTTTCAAGAGGTAATTACACAAAGCCACAGCTGACCTGATCCAGTGTCACTGTGAGTTCTTAAAAGGGTTATACTGGAATTAAAATTGAATGAAAACAGAATTTAAAAGTAAACCTGAGCACACAATAATCTTTTAGCACTAGGTACTATGATGAACTACTTTGAGTGTAGAAATGTGACAGTCAAAAAAAATATTGGGCACCTACAAATGGCAATTGGAAACTGGTAACGGACCACTGTTAAGTCATGTATCTAGGCATGTGTTTTCCCAGGCGGCTGAGTAATCCCAGCCTCCACCTCATGTTTTTTTTGATTCTATTTTTTTCATTTTACATAAATCTTCACCCAAAAAAACCCCAAAAAACAAACAAACAGAGACAACTTCTTTGTACCAAAAAACAAGAGACAAATTCTTTCAGCTGCTGTAAACCAGCACGTTTCAATGGTGGTGTGAAAATATTTCAGCCACACATGCCAGTTTTTAAAGTGGGACCAATGCCATCATCAAGATATCGACAAAAGTTTATTGTTTGAGATGGACTGTCTCCTAACAGAGGTACAGACATGGCAGCTTGGAGCAATATGGAGATAATTTGTTAAAAAAAAATCAGGCAGGAGTTTGCATAAGAAGTGTAATTTCTTGCATAGATTTCATTCTTTTATTAAAAATATTTAATATTTTTATAGTACTTTTATAAGAGAGATTGGGAGTCTGTTCTTTTTACTGTTTGGTTGATGACGGTAGCATCTGCTCTTGCCTGTAGTAACAATTTTTGAGACTCTCTTGGTTTGTTTCCATACTGCAAGTCAAAATATCTACAAACCTTAAAATAGATACAGGTATTAATCCTGAGATGCAGGATGCCTGCAGCTCTGAGAATTGTTACTCCCTGTGACAGTTGCCAGACTTGTGTGTGCAATTAACTGGTTTCGCATTGTTAGATGAATCCACAGAGCTGAGATTTAGAGCCCAGATTTGTAGGCCCACCATTTTATTCTTCACGTGCTGAATTCTATGTTGTGTTCACATTTTGTAATAACAAGCCCTTGATATATAAGGTACATTTTACTCTACATGCTGCTGTCATTTATGCACACAAAATAATCTTAAATATTCTCAAATAAACTAGTTCAAGTTAATAAAAGAAAGCAAAACACATGAAAACTTCTGAATAATCTGAAGTCGAGGGATTCTCAGGGTAATTTTTTTTTTTCCTTCCAGCACCTAATGCTCTGTTTTCACCTGGCTTTGCCTCATTGAGCTTAATAAGCAGAATCTGTCTTACTGCCCTCTTCAGAATATAACTTAATGTATTTTTTTGAGTTCATTTATGTGCTAGCCTCCACTAGCTCAGAGCAGATCCTTCTTAGGCCAGGTTGCTCAGTGCTGTGCCCACTCCAGTTCTGCCTGTCTCCAAGGATGGAGATTCTTTAGGCAGTCCCTTCCACTGTTCGACAACCATCATGGTGAAGACTTTTTTTCCTAATACCTGATGAGAATTCCCCCTGTTGTCAGTTGTGTCCATTGCTGCTTGTTCTATCACCAAGCACCTTTGAGGACAGTCTGGCTCCATCTTTTCTGCACAGTCCCCTCGGTAGCTGCAGATAATGGTAGGGTCCTCCCAAAGTCTTCTCTTCTTAGGGCTGAACAAACCCAGTTCTCTCAGCTTCTCTTCCTTCATCACCTGTTCCAGTCCCTCACCATCTTGGTGGCCCTCCACTGGACTCACACCAGTATGTCAATCTCTCCTTTACTGGGCAGACCACCTGTGGACACCATTCTGCAGATGTGGTTTCACAAGTGCCACAGAGAGGGGAATAATCACTTCCCTTCACCTTCTGGCTACACTCCTGCTAGTACAGGTCTTATGTGGCTGGCCACCCTCACTGGCAGAGTGCACTGATATGCAACAGTCAGCCCTAACTAATACGTGCAAAATCATGGTTGTGGATAATATAGGTTACTTTTTGAGCTGAGCACATGCTGAACAAGGAGCCTTTAGTGGAAGTTAAAAATAAATTCATTTGGAATCCACATGACAAAGTACTTTTTCATTCTACAAGTAATATAAATTTGCAAAGGTTTTCTGGACAATGTTTCTGAAGGGAAGGATGCAAAGGTTGTTCAGGAAACAACCAATGCCTTGCTGAAGGTTGGAGGTAAGACATCTTTTCCCAATTCCTTTGCGTAAGACTAGGCAGAGGATCAGTGCCAATGCCCTAATTGAAATCCTATCTGAAGCATGATGTGTACTAAAATATCCATATTAAAGATGGTGAGAAGAAAAAAATCCGAAAACTGTTTTCCTCATCACTTGCCAAGTAGTAAGCCTTGTAAATGGTGCTGCACTCATTTCCTGACCAAATGACAAATATAAGGGTAAAGCATCTTATCTCTTTTTACCTGCTCCACTCTTATCCCAATAGAATTCTGCACCCGGAACCTGGCAGACAAATGTCAATTATTCTGCTTGCGCTTTTATACCACCATTTAAATCACTGATGTCTTGGACCAGAAGCTTTTATGCAAGTTGTTCATATGAACACAAGAAGAGCAATTTAGATAGCTAAATGTAAGGTATCTTGCCTGACCTCCAACTGCCACTCCAGTCAAGCATGTGTCAGCTGTAAGTTCTGGTCATATCTGCCAGTCCTATGCGGATACCTTAGGTGAGTAACAATTCTAGGTTGAGAGTATATTTGTCTTCAACTCTCAGAGTGTTAGCTTACAGAAAGTTCGAACTGGAAGTATTTGCTAATGTGTAGCCATTGCAGCACGTCCAGTCTGAAATGCAAGGCAAGAAGAAAAATAAACAAAGAAAATTAAAAAGCCACTATTGTATAAATCATAGTATAAAAATAAGGCCAGTAATTTGAGTGAGTGAATTGCCTAATACAAATATCAAGGACTGTAAAAAGAAAAGTAAGCCAATTAAAGCTTTCTGATATTTGGGTTATTCTGCCTAAAAATCCCAATGCAATAAAGGGCACTATCTTCTGTATACAATAGAGCACATATCCGTGTTCTTATGCCTTGTCAAGAAAAAGACTTCTATGATATTTATATATCAACTTGCAATATATTATGTATTTTATGTTTTCCCATTAGAAGGGACCCAAACTGGTCAAAAGAAACTTGCATCTCTGGCTCACGAGTTGACCTAAGTCTAGAATGAATTTTTATAAGATTGCATGCCGAAGTTTTCATCTCAAGGCCCATCAACCTCCTACTGAAACAACTACTGAAAATGTGAAAAAAAAACAGGGTAATGATGCACTATTTTGCTTTTGGACTGAATATGTCCTGGTGAGGTGAAAATATATATTCTCTTCCTATCTCTTCTTTCATCCATACACTGAGATTCTTTTGATGAGCACTTTTCTTTCTGCAGTAGAATAGCATGGATAAAATTAAAATGTGTGTCCAGGAGGTGTCTTTAGCTGTCAAGTAGCAAGACTGGAGTATTGATGATTGAAAAGCCTCTTCTTAATACAGAATTTTTAGCTTTTTTTTTTTAATAGGATACTGGGTTTGTGTACTGGATATTGGGATTAAATTCATTGTTGCTTTCATTTAGAAGAAAGAGATTATAAAATGTTCCAACAGTTTCTAGAAAGAAGTATTCAAATAAAGGGTCAAATGAGGGTGCTTTTAGATAACATACAGATACTTCAGTTTTGGAGTCTCTGACAAGGTTGGTAACATCATTTGCTGTGTGCTGCCGTGTGCTTTCTAGTGCATTGAAACCATTTTAGTAATTAGAACATGATTTATTCTGTAACAAATGTCTGAAAACCATTTTTAATGTCCCTTAGAGAACTTATTTCTAAATTATCAAAGCTACAAAATTATTTTAGTTTTTGGCCCATTAATTACATTGTAAATTTCTGCATTACTCCATCGTGTCTTTATAAAGGTTATAGTAAGTCTGATTTTTGGTTAAATTTGTTTATATATATTCTGGGATCACACCAAAACATTGATCTTTGTCAATATTCACCAGTGCTATTCAGCTGAGAAGCCTAATGTTCTGGCATCTTCTTTTAGTGGGATTTTTTTGGTATAATTTGAAATTCCAGAAAGAAAAATCTTCCATACAGGAGAAGAAACTCTTGAAAAGTCTGGAAAATGCTGTAAGTGACAGCACATATATGTATATATTTATATGAAGGTTATAATGACAGCAGTCCATCTAGTAACCTTAAACATCTGTGAGCCGTGTTTTCACTGGGGTTTATTGGGAGGGGAAAATTGATATTTCTTAGCTGCTTTATAAGACTTTTCACGTAATTCAGTGAAGCTGATCATTTGTGGCATTTCTTTGACCTAGAGACTTGTTGATAGTTGTCTTATAAAAGATGTATCAATCTGTTGTATATCAGGAAAAAATATGAATTGGCAGTTAATTGCAAAAAGCAACATAGGGCTGACAAATCAGCGCTAAGATGCTGATCTGGGCTAAGGTAAAAAGTGTACTTTCTTATTTGGACTTTCTATGAAAAGGCTCAGTGCTTTGTTAAATTAGATGGCTAAAGGAAAATGAACAGAATGATTTTGTGTTGCATTTTACAGTTGATAATCTTCGGAGTTTGGGAGAAGGCACTTGTTTTAATATTTATTAAAGTGTGATAGTTACATTTCACAGAACAAATCTAAAAATAACTGTAACAACTTGAAGTGTGTGTGATAGTTTCTTTGTAAATTATAATTAATACATAATACATTCCCATCAAAAATTTGCATACAGTTCAGGCAAAGATTTCAAACTGCTTTACATAGGCATATAAATACTCCTACAATGGGGAAACTCAAAGAAAAGTGACTGAAGGCCAGTTCTAAAGATATGATGTAGTTCCTACTCTTTCAAACCTCTCAGTTCTTAAACTAGAAATGAAACACAGGTCTCCTAAAGCTCTTCTCTGATCTTCTACCATGAGAATATATTGTCTCCCTTGAGATATAAAGCCACAGAGGACATGAATTATTACACTGAAGAATTTGTGAGTGGAAAAGACATTTATTAGTCTTTCAAAGAAGTCACATAATTTTTCAGGAGAGAGATTTATAAACAGATTCATTTCATGACCACAGACCAGACCTCATTTTGAATATTTAATTTAGACTAAAAAGAAGACCTCCCATTATGTACCAAGTTTATTCATTTTAGAAAGTAAATGTAATATATGCCCTAACCCACCAAGAAGATATGAGCTCTTTTCATCCAATACACATCCCTCCTATAAAAAATGAATAAGTACTAGTCAGTTTTAACCCAGTCCTTGTCCTCTGCAAAGCTGAGTAAAAAGATGGTTTTTGCAGTATGTCTTAAAGGTCAACAGATTGAGTGGGCTGTTTGTTCTATGTTTTGTGTTATTGAACACAACATAAACGCTAATACAATGGTTTTTATTTTTAATGGGTAGAATATATATTTAAAAGAAAAATAAAACTACAGAAATACAGGCACACACATTCACACATCTAACAGTAAAATTGATCAAATTTGCTAAATGTGTGTGTATTTCAGAGCTCAGACCTTGAAGATTTTGAACACCCTGTATTCCCTTACCACAGTGGGAGGTGAGGGAACCCATTATCCTGCAAGATGTAGGATTAGATATTGCAATAATCTCCCACCCCCTCAATATTTACATCCTAATATTTCATCATTCTCCCAAGCCCATAGCCCTCTCTAGTATACAGAGAGACAGATGGCTCATAAGATTACAAGCTATGGAGATTTGGTACTACAGACAGGTCCCCCGGTATTCTAAGAAAATTAACAATTTATTTAAACAGCTCTGTCAGATGCAATCCTCTTTGCCTCATTTTGTCTCCTGCTGGCTCTGTCTCATGTAGGATGGCCTGCACATAGATTCACTGGTTACAGATTAATGACGAAGGAAAGAAAAGAAACATAGTAACATAGTCATGAGCTATATGACCTGTGGGTGCACTGGACAAGCATGTGAGCGTAACTGGAATAACAGACAAAAAAATTTTGTACCATTTGTATTTTTGTACCATCTTTATGAAAGAACCCTCTCTTTTGTGGCAGCTGAAACAGATTCTTGCCTGTTGAGCAACTCTAAACTAAGTCAAAGGATTATCTGTATCACAGTGGTCCCAAGGAACATCAGACTTCAGATAAGGAGGGCACCAGTCTGACTCTGCACCCTGCAAAACCGTATCTGCTGCTGCTGCCTGCTGATTTGTCCCTCGTGGCCAACAGAGCTGCTCACCGACTGGTGGACAGTGAGTACCCAGGAGCAGGCACACAATCAGTAGGTGGTTGTTTCCCATAGAAAAATCTTAGGCTTCACTGATTATTGCAGCACTGTGCAGTTTTCTGAGCTGGCCAGTGAAAACAGGTAGCCAAATTAAGGATCTGGTTGTTGCGGAAACTGTAGCTGTGTAGTGATGAGGGGCCACTTACAGGATGGAGTGATGAGCCACATGGCTCAGTTTCAAGATGGGGAACACATTCTCCCTTTCCACTTCCTTGTCACTGCTGTGCTGCAGAGGTCTTACTCTGGCCTCTTTGTCAAGGGGAAGGATGATCATTTGCTGCCTTGTCATTTAAATCTAATGCTAGAGGTAAATAAGCATGCGTGCCAACCAAAGCTCTTAAATTCAGTACATGATAGTTCATTCAACTGGAAGGCAGTCACTTAACCACAGAGTCTGCTTCCCACCTTGAGGCATACTGAGAAAGCAGAGTTGTACCCAAGGGTCTCACCCAAGTAAAAGCCTCATGGTTCATACTGCAGCATTTGACTTTGGCTTGAGGAAGAGCAATGAAGTAACCAGGCAGAGACATGCTCGCTCACTGAACTCTCCTGTTTCTCTGCATTTCTGAGGAACGCAGATTGGTGGTTCGGCAACAAGGATGCAGCAACACCTGGGAAATGAGAGGCTGCAGCCAGTCACTCTGCAAGACCTGAGCAAAGGGGAGCAGGTGTCTTATAAGAGCGTGCAATAAAGTCAGCTCTGTAGAAAAATGGAAACTGGGATGCGTGCTTTTCCAGATTTGCTTATTATGGAAGTTCTCTTTGAAAATAGTGCTGTTCCTCTTTTACTTAGCAAAATAAGTATAGTTTCAATAACCCTCATTTGTCAGGTATTTTAACATAGCTTTTCTGAGTGTGAGTGACTATAATTGTACACGCTACACAATTTGTCAACAGTGTATTGTATTTGCTTATCACTGGAAATACTACACCTAAGATGCACTAGGACTGCATTTGCCTTTTTCACAAATTAATTATAAGGGGTGTATAACTATCCTGTGATCTTCCCATAACCTGTCCTTTTCCACTCCATGACTCGGGGTTGAAATGTTCTTGGTTAACAGCATCATTATTCCCTTTGAATCTTCTAGTATTGAATTTCTGACTGTTCCTATCACTTTTTTTCATTATCACCTGTAATTTCCTCCATGATATTTGGAGTGTCTCCTGTATTTACAGTTCGTTCCTCTTCAGTGCCATCATTAAATTTCATTAACATACTTCTCTTTTTTCTATGACAACCATTACTGGAAACATGAAACAACATCTGTTCCCACACTAGTCCTTGGGGAAACTCAGCTCCAAGGGAGTCTCCAGTCCAGCAGTTCTGTTTTCTGCGTAACACAATGGTGTCTCTCTCCACCAGTCCCATCCCCATTTATACTCTTCTCCTCAGCTGAACTAATGATTTCTCATGTGGCATCACCCTCAAATGCCTTAATCAGAAGCATCTAATCTTTTATAATTCCTTTGTCAAGCAAATCAGTTCTGCCAGGTAGTTTGATGGCTTGATCTGGCATAAGAGTTCTGTACAAAATCAATGCAGCTTTTTATCCCATTTCCTATTTTTTTCTGTGTTTTCATACTTTTATGCATTTACACGAGTCTAGTCCATGTTTCATTCTTTTTCTCAAATGCTTAGTGCTTTTACTTTCCTTGTTCTATTTGTATATAGTTGAAAATCCTTCGGCAATCTTCTTAACTTCCTTTGCAATACTGGCTAAACTTCACTTTGACAATTCTCTCGTTGCTCCTACATTTCCTAGCCTTTAAGAAGTACCTTTTTCCTGCTGATTAATGTTTTTTCTAATTCTTGTAGTTCTTGTTAGTTTTATTCTTAGTTCTTCTCCCCTCTAATGTCTTCTTAGGAACAGTTTTTCATCCAAGGAGGTCTGGAGCCTTTTCTTATCAGGTTCTTTTTTCTTCACTTGGGAAACAGGGTCCAAATAGGTTTCTCAACATTGACAGGAATAAATTTAAGTTTCTGTTTAGGGCCATCTCCAGCCTCCCTCTTCTTTCCTACTATGGTTATAAAGATACACACTGTCCCATGGAAAATAGATGCATCTTTACTCTCTAATTGACATTACAGAAGGCAAAGGCAGTTTTCTGCAAATGTATACACATATCCTTTCTCATGTGGTTTTCCACATGCAGTTTGGAAAAACTCATTCAAAGAAAACGGAACTTACCACAACTTTTCTTTGTTTCAATCCATTATATACTGAGAGTTTTTCTATTTCTTCTGCCTGTAGTAGAAAACTGCCACATTCTTATGCTACAGATATTAGTGGCTGCCATAATAAAAGTTATTTAGGATGAAGTAAAGGAAAATTGTCAGCAATTCTACTAATCTAAGATCCACAAGCATAAATTATTTTATATTATTGTATATTATTGCTTTCTCAGTAATTGCCCCGATATACGGCTATATTGAAGCAAGTAATTTAACATGGTAAATATTTCAGTTCTTAGCTGCCTTATATCATGTTCAGTCCTTAGTACTTTTACAACGGAAGTTTAACTGGAGTTGTCCACAAACACACAGTTGTCCACCCACTTTTCTCACTAGTGAATTACTATATTAGCTTCAAGGGTATAGAGAGTCAGACACAGTCTTATTTTAGGCCCACACAAAAAAAAGTCCCAACAGTATGAGTCAATGCACTATTTTAATTAAAAAAAAAAAAAAAAAAAAAAAAATTATTCCAGTGCAGCAACATGTCCTAAACTGAACTGTTTAAAACCAAGTAGCAACTCAGCCCCGGAAGACCAGGTGTGGAGGAAGAGAGACAACATCGAGCTATTTCTTGAACCTTTCCTGACAAAGACAAGAGGTTGTGGGAAATCTTTGGCTACAGTACCAATAAATCTTGCATCAAAGCATAAGCTTTCTGGACTTAATTTTCATTTAACAGGGCCATCTCCTTTCCATGAGAGAGCATTAATGTGTGTATAAGTCTTACACTCTCTCTTAAATATCTCTTTGAAGTAAGTGGCATTGAAAGGTCTTCGTAAAACCAAGGATTTTGCCTTTGACATTTCTCTTCACCCCAAAACCTAGAAAAACCACATTTCATGACTCTCTATTAGACTGTATAAAGAAGTTCTCATTTTAATTTATAAGATGTCCGGCTTTCTCTTAGTCTCTCAGACAGCCCTGGTTTTAATTTGGCAGCTCTCAGTGGTCTCTGCAATATGATTCAGCTGTTCACTGTAACAACCACCATCCCATATGAAAACATTTCCAAATACAAAAAGTCTTGGATATAATTTCTTAAAGAAAAACATTGAAAATCCATAAATGAAGACCAAAAGAGTAAAAATACAGTTACTGTCACAGAATATCCCCCCCTTTTCTCTCCCCCATCTATGTCTAAGAAGGAAAATACAGGCAATGACTGATCACATTGAAGTAAAATCTGTTGAAAAAGCAAGTACTCATTTATCTGTCTTCCAAAGGCTGTCACCTTTGTAAGAGAGGAGGGATCAATAGCTATCAATATTCAGGTGAAACAATAACTTCTCCAACGAAAGATCACTGACTATCCAAAGATGATATGATATGATATGAGTAGATCTTAACATGTTTCCTGCAGAAGTATGTTCTGGTTGTAGGAAAATCTCCAGAATAAAATTGATAATTTGTTTGTTAATATAATAAGAAAATGACCCACTGAAGGGGACGAGGGAGCCCCTTTCCCCCAGTGTTTTTTGCTCGCCAGGCTACCATTTGTTAAAAGCTGTCTGGTGCTTTAGGCTCCAAAACTTTAGGACAAGAATGATGGAGAGAAGATTGAATTATTCTTGTTCAGAAAAAGGCAAAAAGCACATGGGATAGATATGCCTCTCTGTTAATCCAAGCCTGTCTGTCTCTTTCTTCTGCTGTCTTTGCCTTCCTTGTTATATCGATAGTAGCAGCTAAATGTGAGTGATTAGCATTCTAATCTCTGAAGGACCTGCATACAGCTAAAGATTTTCTAGCCTACCTACAGGATTAGCAGGCTAGTGCTGAAGTTAATGGAATTGGGTATTAAAATCACAGAGGGAGTTTTGAAAATCACAAGAAGGGTGATCGGCACCCGCCCAAGGCTGCTTTTAGCTTAGGGAAAAGAGTTCCTTAGAGGACAGTCAGCAAGTGCAGTCCTGAAAATCCTGCAGCCCAGTCATATGCTGGGTATCACTTAGTAGTGGCTTACTTGGGACAGTTTAGTTTTAATTCTTATTATAAATGTCACTAATAAATTTTACTTTCTGAAGTTTAATACATTATTCTGAGGGGAAAAATCAAAGCATATCTTTCTTTTACACAGAACAAGAATGTACAGATTTGAGTTGCCTAATTGCACTGACGTTTTTTAGTAAATGTATAGCAAGTGGTGGGTAAGAATGAAATATGAAAAGCACGGATGTTTTGGTTCAAGCTTGTAGGTAGTGAAGAGAAAAAGTGAAGTTGGGAGCATAATTCTGCCATAGAGAGATGCAATTCCACTGAGATTGTTAACAACCGCAAAGCTGAGAGAAATCTGATTGGTGACCTGGAATAGATGGTCAGATGAGGCCAAATCAGTAGGCATTCCTGAATGCACAGGCAACCAGAGAAAATGTGATTCCTCTCCTTCCCATGCAATGTGAAGGAATTAATGAAGAGTGAGTTTGAACTCCCTCTATGGTATGTTATGGTGTGTTGTATGCCTCGCAAGGCCAGTGCAGTAATACTCTGCATGATCCTTGCACAAATGGTGAGTTGTGGAAGAAGGAGAACAATTTAATAGCACATAAATGTGAGAAGATATCCAGTAGCCCTTCAAGGGAAATCACCATGACATTAATCTGAAACTTATGTGGAGATGCCATAATAACTCTGTGGTATTCCACGAGAAAAAGACTAACTTTTTTTCACTTTGGAGGAAGCTTTGTAATATCAAAATTTTATATTCCTGTAATATTCACCCATAAAATATAAATAGTGTATAAAAAACCAAAAAGATAATACACACACTTGGCACTCAGTATGTCTGGGGCCAACCAGTTGGGATGCTCAGAATCTGTTCACAGATATTTTGCCTTTCCTGAAGTCTAAAATTTGAGGGCCTAAATTTTAAATTATGAGTCCTCCAGAAATGCAGATCTAAAGCAGGACTGTTTCCAGCAAGTCTGTGCCCTCTGCACTATTACTTAGTTAGGTCTTCAACTTCAAAATGAATGTCAACTTCACCACCCACTTTTGACCAAAGAACTTTAGCATCCTCACTGGGTGGTAAATGAGGGGACAAACATAAGTAGTATGTCAATCAGGAATTTAGTTATTTATGGGGAGAGGTAGGGGAATATTGGGCAGAGGTTTCGTATTAAGAACTAGGATATACTGTTCTGAGCCAGGGCTAAGGTTGAAGTGCAAGAGATGTTCAGGTTCCCCCAAGACTCAGGCTATCACCAAATAGTCATTGATCAAAGACGTGGCAAGAAGGAAGAGCAGTAGGTATTGCACACTTCAAACTCCTCCTGTAGGACTCGATAATTGAGTATCTCCTGTGGGGACACACTGGTAGCAATAGTCTTAGTGTGTATGACCACACCTTATGTGAAAATATTGAATGCATTGCTGAAATCTTGCACGTGCAAATGATTGGAATCAGTCATGCTGATAAGAGCCTGTGGACTCCCTCCCCTTTCCCTCTCTTGCCAGTCTGATCTCAGTGTATGAAGTGGGTCAGGATTGTAAAAGATTGTTTGTCACAGGAAGGCATATGAATTTATTGACTCCAATGGCAACTGCAATAAATTATATGACCTTATTTATGGAAGCTGGTTTATGTATATATCCATTCCTGTATTTTAGTTATTTCACTTGTGCTTCTAAACTTTCACCCTAAAAATCAGAAGTCTATTAATGAGAAAAAGATGCTGGGAATTGTGGTGGTTTATGTCAGCATTAGTAAGCTAGAGATGTTGCATTGCAGAAAGTGTACAAAATATTTTAAAGAAAGAAGTGACAAAGTTTAATATTAAATAATTCATCTTCTTCCCTTGGAACCACAAAGAACTGACACATTCATTGCAGACATTTTAATAAGAGCATTAGTGAAACTGAATTCTCATCAAATCAAGTTGCTGTAATCTTACTGTTCCGTTAAATATACCATATTTCTCAACTTTACCATCTCTATACAGAGAAAGACCCTATTTATATTATGACAGCAAATGTCTCTGAACATTGTGGCTTTAGGAGAGGGAACTAAACAAATATCAAGAATTTAACTACCAACCTACCTACTATCAAAGGCAACTAGTGTTGCTTTTGCCTGAGCAGTGGGTTTGTGGATCTCTGTTGTGTCTTACTAATGATCCCAGAATCTCCTGTGAGCACCGTTTTCGCTTCTGGAGCCCCCAGCTGTATTACAGCCCTCACCTCGCATCCCAGCAGACATTTAACACATGTGTGTTACTCTGTAAGGAGAGAAACCTGCAAGAATCCTAATGAACATATTGAGACCAGCGTGAAGCAGGGTTGTAGTCACAGATAAATTCATGGCCCGAAGGGCACTGGCCACAGGCCTGGAGGGTCCATATCTGCGGTGGTCGGGACACTGCTAGCCGTTTTAGCAAAAAGTATTGTGGCAGTGATCAGAGCAAAGGAATAAGAGGATAGAGAGCATATTTCATTGTAATTATAATAATTTATAACTTGAGGTTGTTCTCCTGTTAAAATCTCAAAAGCAGAATATTTTTACTTTCTTATAAATTATTCACAGCCATTTGCTTTGCTTCATGACAAATAACTTTGCTTTTGTTCAGACAGGGTTTTCAGCCTGAAAGAATGAAAGTGTTGACCCAGTTATGCCTAACAAACAAAATGTGAAAAGAACTAAAATTAGAAATTGATAAAATAATCTTAATGTGAGAAAGAAATAATACTTTTTTTTTCCTTCCTGTTCCATCTGAATTTAAAATTGGTAAAGGTATTTCACTTAAAAAAAGAAGAAAATAAAATTTGAAATTAAACTGCTCAGAGAAGGATGAGGTAACATATATGGAACATGCTGTACATTTTCTTTATCAAAAAAATTGGTTTCAAAAATGCCCTAAAACAGAACTTAATCCCTAACCAGTTCTGCAAAATGTTCATGATGCCTTGCCAAGCTCTCATGCCCCATGTGGATTTCTAACAGAGTGTTGCAGGCAGTATATGGGAATTGAGAAAGTATATACCATGTGATATTTTATGGGGTAAAAATGCCTGAGTGGCATCATTTTCCAGCCTCCAGAGTACTAGATCTAGAACTGGATCTACTCACTCCCAGATTAAGAAAAATCATTAAAAGGAAAAATAAAAAAGGCTTCATGGAAAAACTGCAGCTTTTAACCTTCTGGTACCTTCAGTGCTAACGCATGGGATGTTATTCATGTATTGATTGCATACCCCATTGAAAGAGTCTCAATTGGTTAATGTAGGTCAAAAAATGACTTACCTTCTAAGACATAGAGATCAAGACATTAAAAGTTATGAGACTTTCTTAAAATTCCTAAAGCCATAGTTAAAACATTTAATGGGTAACATTATTTTTAAAAAAACTTGCACTTAAAATTCCCACTAGGATCAAGGGTTTAGGTTTTATTATCTGAAGTACTTCAGAAACTGGTAGTAAATAGCACTTCATTAAATAGATTAAATAAGAAAATGTTTGTTTACATTATTCTATGAAGAAAAGAATCCCACAATTTTTGTAATGTGAACAGTGTTTGCTCTTCTAAGGATTTAACAGAAACAGGGTGCCAAGCAGTTTCTTGTCTCCTTATTGGAGACAGTCATGATCATATTCAAGATAAGAGAGAGGGGTTGTGTGTGTATGTGTGTGTGTGTATATATATATATATATATAAAAATTGCAGTCCTAGTTCGTACATTTTAAATTGGCTAGATGCATCTACTTTTCATTTTTTTGCTACCACTATTCACAGTATTTGAAATCTGTGTTAGTTCATAACTTAGCTCCCAACATGCTCAAACTGCTATGTAAAGACAACAAAAGATTGGGGTTTTATTCTCCTCTTTGTTAGTTTTGCTCCATTGTTATATCTCCTAGTGCACATACATTTCCTTTTTGACTAAATATTTTGCTGAATTTGTCTTATTTATTGTAATTTTCAGTCGTTTGGTAATGTCCAGTTAAAATATCCAGGCAAATCTCTTCTGAATTGGGAGCTCTGGATTATTAGAGATCTTCCTACTTGCAATTTAAAAGAATACACTCTGAAGTGATCGCTGCTTTGTGTGTTCCCTATTTACTTTGGATATCTGACCTAAACCTGGCTGTATTTATGACTACTTTCTTAGGTGTTTAGAAAAGTAGTTGTTGGACAGCAGGGAACCATTTCGCTTGCAGTTGTTTATTTAGTATTTATCATTTTAGTTCAGGAAAAAGAACATTTTCCAACCTCATTTTTTACAAGAATTGCTATTCAGTACAAGCTATCAACACCTTTACCAAGTCAGAAATACAAAGCTGGCCTCATTCTCTTTACCTTATAATTTATAATGATGTTTTGGTAACTGGTAATCTCAGCACGTGCAATGGAGTCAGTGAAGAGAATCATGTATACAATTAGTAACGTACATAGTGGCTCTGAAAATGATTATAACATCAGGATTCTCAACTGTATTTTGAAAACATAATTACTCTGTAAAGAACCTGAAACTTTCAAAGAGAGAAAGCAAGCCAGCTGCATGGCAGGCAGTGATAAGCAAAACTGAAAATCAGGCTGTGTCAATATAGAATTGTAAGCCTTTTAGCTGCATTTTAAACCTTAGGAAATTACCTCCAAAGGAGGAAGGCATAAATATCGTCTTCATTTAAATGGCTGATACTTGATATTCTGATGGAGAAGAAATTAAAAGGTTTTTGGTTGGGTTTTTGTTTAGCTTTGGGTTTTGCTTTCTTTTATTTCTTCCAGTTCTTGACTGCTGTGTTCACATTCTGGCTCAGATGTTGTACTTTTCCTGTGAGAAACCTGTGCAGGTTTCCTGAACGTAGATTACTACTGCTTAGGTAACAACATCACAGATGCAGTGAAGATAAGTGGATTTGTGATTTAATGATCCCCTTTCTTCCATACTCTTCTCCTTTCAGCAACTGAAAAAGAAGCTCATCTGGATAAAATGAAAGTGGAAGGAGGTAGAGTTGAAATGATATTCAAAAAACTGATCTAAGCTAGGTCAAAGCCTCCCATTGATGTCACCAAATAATATGTAAATTCCCCGAATTCTTACGTCCTTGCCAAAAGAACATAATTTTTTCACCTGAAAATGCCCTTCTTCAGTTGTTTTAGTTAGATTTACAGTGAATATTTGTGTAATTTGTGCCCTGTTGACCAGGGAAATGGTTGCCATTGATTGCAGTCATAGGAGATTAGAACTTTTGATCCCTTTTAAAGGAAAACTAATTATTGCTGTGTAGTAATGCAGTATCTGAGCTGATCAGGTGGGTAAAAAGGGCACTTTCCATGATAGGCAGGAGTCAATCAGAGATGAATGTCGGGGAGTCTCAATTCGGTCAGTAAAGTAGCAACCAAAGCCTTGATATCTCAGCATTAGCTCGTATTTGGTAGACTCCTGCATTTACTGCTGCACTATTGATTTTGCTTGTTAGGACCACAATTGCCCTTTCAAGGGTCTGTGACTCCAGCATACCGAGACGTGGGACTGTTTACAGGCTTAACATTAGGCATGCACTTAAACAACTTGCTGATTCAAGCTTATGATCAAAGTTTTCTTCCTGAGAAAAAATATTGCTTTCTTCTGTAGCATGTAGTCAGAGCTGCATTTAATCTCTTATTGACTGACGTGTGCTATCCCTAACATGTAAAGGAAATGCTTACATACTCATAACTACCTTACATACTCATAACCACCTAGAGATGTGACTGTTKCGCTTGCTGCACTAATTCCCCAGGATATTTATTTATAAAAAAAATTACTTCCAGAGCCTTTTAGTGCATTGACCTTGTTTCAGGGTTTAGCTGGGAGGAGGGAGGACTGGGGTTTTTTCTTAAGCACTGCAGGGGATTTCTGTCAGGTTGCTTTAACACTTCCCTTCAGATTCTTGCTAGGCTTTCGGGCTAAAGAATTTTCAGATGTAGCTAACCATCATCACATAAGTGTTTGCATAGTCTCTGTTATTTTATAAATCTAAAATTTAATTGGTTTTCAAGAAAAGAGAAAACAACAGGATGTAAATATAAAGCTACCAAATCAGAGTCATAAATGCATGGAAAACGATAACTTCTAATGTATCAAATATGTATGATACAGTGACCACTGCATGGATTGGCTTCACACATTATATCAGTTCTCTGTGCAAAGGTTTGGAAGGTTATTATACCCCTAAAGAATAGGAGAAGAGAGAAAGTGAGATGCTACGCTGTTGAACTTTCCGTTCAAAAAATAGAGGTTTCTTAGTAATAGGACTCCAATTTTAGAAATCACTAAAATACTCATGCTCTACAACTATGAAAGTCTTAGTCATCTTTACCYGACTCAACCATGACCCTAACAGGTTAGCACTGCAACTGCTATTAGCAACACCTTTTGCTCTCTCTTTCTGAGTGCTTTCGCATATGTACTGATACATGTATGGAAAATGCATGCAGATAATTCTTGAACCTCATCCTCTGACTAAAGTATCTACCATACAATAGCTTAAGGTGCGCAGGTTTTTTTGTTTTTTGTTTTTTGGGTTTTTTTTTTTTTTTTTAGTGTGGATTACCAAATTTGAGTCTCTTTCATCCCCCCAAAATACCTGGTTACATCCAGACCACGAGCAGGTCCCTCACATATGCAAGGGTAACCACGCTAAGGTAGTGATTCTGGGTTAATGTTAAAGAAACCCTACTGAAATGACAACATCCTACCTCTTCTTATGCTATAACAGGTATAATTGTAATTCTCTCCTGTTACTGCCTGATCTTTGAACTCCATCCTTCACCCCTCTGTCATCACTCCTCAACTTCACGCAGGGCTGCCACATAAGGCGAGTGGATATACAGCCCTGTTCACAGATGGGGCTTAGGCAAAATGCTGAGCTTCATGGCATTTCTGTGCTAATCTCTGAAGGCCTTTGGATACACCTTTGCAGCAATGCACTTACATATACTAGTACCGCTAGAAAGCCTGCTTGGACAGACGGAAGCTTGGCTTCCCTGGGGTTAAATCCCAAGAAGATTTCAGTGGTAGTTAAGCTAGGTGTAGGCAAGTGAAAATCTACAGGACTGCAAAATATAACTCCTTTGCCTCTTGATTTCATTAATGTCTCAGAGAAGGGCTAGGTTATTCTAACTGCAGTGTGAGGTCTAACTAGAAAAAGAGACATTTGGAAAAATCATTCATTTTTTTATATTTTTCAGAAAAAGGCAATCATCTTTCTTAGCAGAGAATGGAAAGAAAGCAGTAAATATCACAGCTGTTCAGTGGTAACTAGGAAAAAAAGTCAAATTCAAAGCTTGCTACTTCTATTCACACTGCATGACTTAGGAGGGAAAAAATTACCAGGATCCTCCTGGGTGTACAGTCTGAAGACAATATTGTTGGTAGAGTTCTAAGGTTGTCTSTTAAAATAGGCAATTGCTAACCATGTCAACTGGACTCAAGTTTGTCACACTGTATGTCTATATGCAATATGGTGATATATGCAATTTCAGTCACTCTTTCCATCTCTAAGTGGACTTTATCTGAATTGCTGTTGTACCCCAAACTGTCTGCACTTTCATTAAAAGAATGAATGTTCCTGTCATCAGCTTGGTAAGAACAGCAACAGCAAATAAGCTACCTTTAAACGAAAAGATGTATTTTATTGTTCATGAAGCTGGGGAAATATTAGTCAACACATAACTTGGCTGGCAGATAGGCTGTTTGGAAATGGGAGTTAGTGCCCTTGCTAAAGTAGAGGTCTAAAAAACTGCCTGGCATCTCTGACGATGCACTGGCATCCTGTTTGTTGTAAGATCTTATGAAGGTCAKTCAACTTCTCTGTACCTCTGTTTCTTCATCAGTAAAATTGTGATAATTGTTTTCTACTGAAGTTTCCAAGCGATAGGCTTAATTGTCATGCACTGCAAAACACTTAGAGATCTCAAATTGAAATGTACTACAGAAGTGCAAAGTATTATTACTATTAGAAGTCCATTACGGCTCTGTTTTTTTCTTTGTTCAAACTGGTCCTTTGGTACGTGCAGCTAGACAGCTCCTAATGTTATCTTGATGCACAAAGCACTTTTTGTGTGAGGTTTGACTCACAGTAAAATGCCAGTTAGAATTTTTTCCTCAGGAACTCACTGGAGCTTGGCTTACAAAATCTGAAAATTAAATCAACCAAAATAGGTCAAACACAAAACTATATGTCCTTATGTGTCCTCTTGTCCTCTTTTAGCAGTACAGCAGATAGTTGTTTTCTTTTCCATAAAGTTTAGGCCCGTTTTGTTTCTCAGTTGGCTTTGGTAACTGTATCATAGTTACATTTTGAATACCTGCTCATGCAAGTTTTTATTCCCTATTAAATATAGTTTAGAATGATATGCTCATCTGTTAGTCGTCCAGAAATAATGTGCAGGATACACAGGCAGCTGATGCTACTGAACACAACAGAAGAGTGTATCATTGTGTTATGGCTTGTTGGTAGCCATCATTACAGAGATAATTTTGAACCTTAAAGAAAAGAACAAAGCATCTGAAATGTAATCAAATGTTAATATAAGCTGCAGTTTTGCATTTACGTTTCCCCYGTAGCTAATTCTTTAGGAATTTATTCCTATTCACATTATCCTTTAAGTTGATATCTTTATTCTGTACCTAGTTTATAATTTCTATTCATTCCTGTGTTGAGTAGGTGAAGGTGCTGCTTAAATTAGTACTTACTTCAGTATTATACATTTTTGAATTGTTTGTTCATTACAGTCATAACGCAGTGAATAAATTTGTTAATATTTGAGGTGGGAAGGGAGGTAAAAAGGGAAACCATCTATACTAGTCACAGCCCAGCTTTCTGGCTATAACATATTATAATTTATTTAAACTCAATCAATACTTAATCTGGAGTTTAAATTCTGCTAAAGATCTGTGGCATGGCTAAAAGCAGCTGATGCCAGGGAATAAAATTTTCTTCAGGCTGTGATTCTGATGAATTCATAATGTGCTCTAAGCGTGATGCATTGACCTAAATTCACAAAAGCACTGCTATTCCTATTTATTATTATGAAAGGTATCCTACCCACAGCTTTGTTCTTTAAAATGTTCTGAGGCTGTGTGAAAAAGATGACAGGTTGCAGTGAAGATGACTGGAGAGGAAGGAGCTGCACGCACATCCCCGGCACATACTGCCTGCCCAGGCTGTCAGCCCTGGGGTTTGGATGGGTTTGCTGCGCTCCCCGGCAGGAGAGCAAATCCGTGGCAAGGGATGGGGAAGCAGAGGACAGCCTGAACCCCCTTTCACCCTTGCTGCACTGTGGGAAGCACCCAGGACCCTCTCCAAGGCTTTGTCTGTGCCGCCTGTAACCACAGACAGGGTGGTGTCTCGCTGTAATTCCAGGATTCAATGCAGGAATAATTTCAGCACTGTAAAAACCCGGCACATGTTTGAAGCCAGCAGTGAGGGCAGACTTCCTGAGAGGTGTGTGTGTGTGGTGATCATTTGGATTTGTTTTGTTGGACACATGAAAGATGTTGTTACAGCAGGAAGAAGACAGTTGCGTTGAAAACTGCTTCTCCTTTTTTTTCCTCCTGTAGCCTTACAGGGGAAATAGAGTTAGATCTGTGCAGGGTTTGGTTTTCTGTATACAGTTCTTTAAAATCCTTCAAGTCCAACCATCACTGGACCATACCCATGAGCAACTCATACTGAAGTGGCTGGGAATTGCACACACTGATCTCTTGTAATGATCAGGCCACTTAATTTTTTCCAGTGCATTTTGGCAAGCTTTTCCTCAGCATCATCCAAGGCTTTTCGTAGTAAGCGGTGCCTTCCCAGTGACCTGAGTCCTTCTTCAAGCCTTCTTTGTTACCTTGACAGTTTGCAGTTATATTTGTGTATTTTTGTGAAAAGCTACGTGTTTTAGCAGATTCATAAATGTGGGAGACTTGTTTTTTTAAAAAAGCATAGTGAATAAGGGAAATGTATAGTGAATAAAGGCTGGCAATCCTCCCCACTTCTTTCATGATGTGATATGAAGCCTCTCATGTAAAAACCAGGAGAGCTCAATTCTGCTTCTTTATTGGTACTTGAACACTTCTCAATTGTTGCTTTTCCAGACAGAATCTGTAAGGCAGGACACTCACCTCTGCATTGTACATCCCCTGCTCTTTCTCCTGCCTGCTTTTGGGGTGTAATATCAGCCGCTGTCTTCCAGCACGTCAATTCTCGTTGTATTTTGTGCCCACCTCTGCCCATATTGCTACTGTAGTCAAATTCCTGTTGTGATTTATGCCAGAATAACTGTGGGAGAGAATAAATCCACAGACCTTAAAGGCATTAGCCTGCCTTTACTCTAGCACAATCAACAGCTGTACCTAGCACCACGACCTTATTCTACCCCAGTGAGGCAGTATCCAAAGCCATGCTGCTTTGGAAGAGCACCGCTGTGTGCTTGCTGAGGTTTGCTCCTCAGGGCCAGCCCAGAGGATCAGAACAGCATGCAAACACAGCTTCTCAGCAGGAGCAACTGTTTGTTTCAGCTCTAGCCTTCACTTAGAAATATGAAGCTATTGAACAAAAATACAAAGACTTGGAGTTCAAACTCATACCTAACTAATTTGGAGAACTGGGCTCCTAGATCCAACTGTGCACTTCAGTCCAGCAGCAAGAAAGTCTGGGTTCCACTTCAGCTCGTTTTCTTCTAGCTGTAATGCTCAAAGTGAGTACTTCAAGATTCAGATACAAGGCTGCAGATATATTTACCGGCTGTAAAGGTGGACTGGCTGTTTATAGAAGTCTTGGACCCTTCCCTCTCCCCAACATGTCAGTCTGATCCACTTCACAACTTTGAACTGTATCAAACACAACTGCAGATCATGAGTGATCATTGGCAAAGTGATATCCAAAAGCTATGTTCTGCCTGGTAGGGTAATAGGTTAGGAACATCTGCAATTAAATATCTGGAAAAAATATTTTAAATAGAGAAAGATAATTGGAAGTTCCAACAAAGGACTAAAGTTGTATCTTATTCCTTATCATAATGGTCTGACCAACTGAATCTTCCTAATCTGTCTTTAATTATTAATTTTTATGTAAAATTTGAATTTTTCTATAGTTTTATTAAGATTTATGATCTATCTTGCTTTCTGACAGGAAAAAAAACCCCTCATGTTTCTTATAAGTCTTTGGTATTTCTATTGCAGCCAGTGGAAAAGTGGGCTGAAGCTAGTTCATGTACAAGTCTAGAGAAAAGCATATTCCTTTCCCCATAGGATGCCAGCTGATGAATTGTAACAGATGGATAAGATAAAAATGGAGTATAGGTTGGGAGAGACAGGCTGACAAAAAATGATAGTGTGTGCATAGTTTTTAGTTAATCAAGAGTAGTAATTGTGCTTTGCTTACTTGCCTAGTCATGATTAGATGCCAATTTTCTCTCCATATAACAAAAGAGGTGAATTTCAAGACTATGGTTTGAAGGAGTCTGGGGGGAGTGGCAGTGTTTTCTTAAATTCAGAGATTTTACCAGGCAGGTCTACAGACTGATTTCTGTCTGTAGTTCACAAAACTGTACAATAATGTTTTTTCTTCCCACAGTGCCATGAAAAAAAYTTTTGGCTTCAGTTCATGTGTGAAACCTTTTGCACAACAAAAGTGGTTTCTTGTGGCCAGTAAGACTAAATGTTCTAAGCATTCCAGGAAGCATATAAATAGATTGGTACCCTTCCTAAGGTTATGGAGCCTTATTTCTCTCTTTTTTCTTTCAGTTTTTTTCCTATTTATGCTCTCTTCATCTAGGCAAAGACCAAGCAGAGTACAGTGTTTGAAAATCCTGACTATCATTTTCCATTTTACTTGGGTTTTCCTTAGTTATATTTTCTGAAAAGAAGTTGTTTCAGTAAATGCAACATAGTAAATTATCTTAAATTACTTCTTACAGTCCAGGCTAGTATTATAACATGAAAATTGTTACTTGGAGTCTCCCACGCCCCCAGCTGCTGCAGACCTATGTCTCCAGGCTGGGGAGAAACCGATCACAGTACTTATCCAGCAGAGTCTGCAGGCCAATCCACAATGTGGAAAGCAGAGTTTACATAAAGGAGACTTCTTATCCTTCCCTCACAATCCTGCTAGATTCCGTAAAGTTGTAGTGATGGTCAAAAACAACTAAAACAGTGATTCTATACTGATGGGTAGGCAAATGTCTATGCAGAAACCAGATGAGAAATTATTCAAGCCAAAAATATTAAATCTCAGCTCGTCTAAGGATATTATAAAACAGCCATCCTGTTTCTTTGATCTATGATATTTGAATCTGAACGTGTGTTAATGAGACATATATGTTGGGCATTGACATTGTCTTCTGTTGAACAAGGGTAAACATTGCATTTGTCTCTGTAAAAACATACTTCAATAGCTGGGAAGAAAGTGGAGATTCATTATTTTTGCAGTTGTAGAAGACATTTAGCAGCTGTGTTTATACTGGCAGACAATTTGGATATTAGGTGGCAGGACAGAGAACTGCAGATGCACAATATTGTGCAGACATTGTGCACTTACAGCCCATTTCCAGGGAAACATGTTATTTTATATTTCCCTTGGTGTCATTAATCACATTTCATGATGTATCTCACTATTTCAACTCGTTCCCGTAGATTCATTCATTTTTTGGCCTGTTTGTTTAGTAGTTATTGAGCTCCATTTCAACAAATTCCATCTCAACTATAGATAATAAAGTTCTTCTTGCTTCAGGGGAGAAAATTAAGATGGCCCTATACTGATTACTGAGACTACCTGTAATAATCAGCATGTCTACCACATCAGAAAGATATTTAGCTTGCCTTTGGTCAAAAAAATATTCATACTGTTCTCTGGTATTTAGAAATTAAACTCATTTCCTGAAAGTAAAAATATGATTCTTATCTTGACATACAAAGGAAAACATCTGCTCTTTTCTCTGTTCTTGAAGTTCTCTAATCTCTCAACAGGCTTTGTTTTGGTTTTACAGGTGAATCCCTTAAACTGTAGCAGCGATGGCCCATCCCCTGAAGAAATATGCTGATATAAACAGTGAGGAATCCCCCTGCTAGGTAGTTGCAAGCCTGAGGAACCTCAATGTATGGGAAGTAACCCTAGGCCTTTTTTTGGCATTACTTCTACATTTAAATAATGGCATTAAATGTTCATAAATAAATTTGGCTTGTAACTGCTACTGTGGGTGCCCTGCAAGCCACCTCACCCTGGAAGTATCACCTGGTGGCACTATGCTTCTCCTGCAGCTCCCCAGCCCATGGGAAACAGTCCTGATGCATCACTGTTCAGGGAGAGATGATATATCTGTTTCCTATACGGTTGACCAGTTGTGCTGGAGAGAAGCTAAAAAGGGACAAAGCTTGTGCCAAACCTTTGATCTCCTTTGACTGAAGAGCTAGCTGTGCAGGAGCTCTGGCCTGGGAGGTGGGCAGCTCCCTGGAAGACTCTGAGACGGGAACAAAAGACCTACCAGGCATGCTCTGTCCTGTCCAAGCCTGGGTGTCTTGCTAGGTAAGGTTTTTCTGTTGGTGAACAAAGAAAAGGAGTTTTACTGACCTCTAAAAAAGAAGCAAACCCAAAGAATTCACTACAAAGCGAATTAATGGCTGTGCGTAGGGGATGACTTACCCAAGATGGTGTGATCAGCAGATGCTTGAAGAAACCACGAACCCTGCCCAGTGCCCCTTCTTGTGACTGGTTCAGAATGCTAAATATAACCAGGCAGTATTTTTCTTAGGGATAAATGAAAAGCAGAGACAAAAATGTGCTGTGTTTATGTTACATGGCTTAGCCACACCTAAGGAAATGCAACTTGCTTTCACCCTTTTTGGTTTAGAGGACGGCTGTGAGGAGGCTCTGTCCACTACAGTGAAAGTAGCAAACCAGTGTGTTATAAGCACTGTTCTTGCATTGCCATGAGTTGTGTGGAAGAGATGGCCCCATGCATCTGAAGGGGGGCTGGGGTGGATTTTAGGCTGGGCTCAGCGCTCTTCAGAATACTGAAATCTCAAAAAGAGATTTACTTCCCGGAAGGGTTTGGATTTGGGTGAGGAGGACTCTGGTGATCGTATTTTTATTTCTAGAAAATAATAACATATATATTTTATATATTCTCAAAGATTAAGTGGCTTGCGAAAGTACATTGGAAGCTGGTGGCAGAACTGGAAAATTAATACAGCTCTGGGGAACTTGGTACAAGTGCCTTAGTCTAAAAGTCATTTATACAAAGAAAATAAAATGTCACTATTATTCATGCTTTTGTGGACCCCATAATTTTGCCTTCTCTAAAATGCTTGCTCTTTCCTGTGATATTTTCCATGTTCCACTCACTCTCTTTCTCCAACATTCAGGTACAGCTCTTTTATGTGATGATGGTTATACAATTGATGCTTCACKCAACCTAGTGGAAGCTGTCTCCGAGAGAATAACACTGGCAGCAAGGCTGGAAGTACGATCATCTGCCAGCATACTCCCTACATAGACGGTATGAGTTTTGTTGTACACAGTATAATTTAGTGGGGTGTTAAATGACCGCTAAATATCTAGTCCAAGCATGCATAAAACAGATTAATGAATTATCATTAAAAGATCTATCAATATGTGCTGCAATTCCCACTCCCTTCAAATATGTTGATCCCTTTTCTTTCCCTTAATTCCTATGTTTTCTTCCCATGTGTTCATCTGCAAACCTGCCTTTCTACTGCAAATAGCTCAACAGCCCAAATCAAGACCAGGTTTCTACTGCCTCCACTCTCCTAGTAAAGACAGGCTCCTCCAGTTTCTTGCTATATAGCCTGTCTCTTGCACCCCAGCCCTCTACAACCTGGTCACTGCTGCTGAGCCACCACTGTTACACAGCTGAGCAACTTACTGAGGAGGTTCAGGGAAAGGAGAGAGGTCTGTCTTGCCCTGCTTTGCCTGATGTTCCCCATAGTCTTTCCCTAACATCCTTTCCCCTCACATCCTTTCCCCTCTCTTCAACACACTCATATCCATGTCCCTGTCCTCCCAGGCATTGCAGTGCCCTTTCTCAACATGACCCGGGCCCGTCCCCCTCGCTGTCACCTTTGTTCACTCTGGTCCCCTCTCCACTCCCGTGGCTCGCCTTCACTTGCAGAGCCAGAGCCGCTCCTGACAGTAACCATGTCAAAAGAGATGCAGCAGGCTGAACACGTATTGTACCAGTGCCGTGTGAAGGCACTTTTACTCAGCTGCTGGTTGAGCAGGTCTCATCTGTTTCAGAAGGCATTGGGATGGTGCCTTCAGAGCTGCAGTCCTCATGCAGATAGCTCAGGCAAGTCACCAATGCCTCACAGAAACAGAGTAAATTAAATCTCTTACAAAAGCCTTAACAAGAGCCTAACTGAATGATCACTGAACACCACACCTGGAATCATTTAAATTTTAGCATTACTAGGCGTGTGTTTTATTTTTCCTTTTAAAATAAACCTAGGAAGTGGCTAGGTTAATGCATACGACCTTAGCCTAAAGGATAAACAGCAAGCCAATAAATACAATGTTCAGGCTCCTGCCTATTCCTGTCTATACAGGCAATCATCTATAGCACCTGTATCCTCTCTGGTAGATGTTTTATGACCAACACATTAAAGTGTAGAGAAAAAGAAATGCTGGTCAAGTACAATGTATTTAAGTGAATTTTCCCCTAGGAACCAAAGCATTTAGTTACTGATTGTCAGTTCATGACAATCATGCTTTTCTTTTTAATTGTGGAATTGAAATATTGCATTTGTCTAGTTGTTTGAAATTTAATTAGCATAAAGCCTAGGCTGAATACAAGGGACTTTCTGTGCTTGGAGTACTTAGGGGAGGAGAGGGAGGGAGGGTGTGAGGAGAGCTGCTTCAGTATTCCTGTCCAGATCAGCTACTCTCTCACATGCTCTGGTTGCCAAAAGTTTCCAAGAGGATGCTGCAGCAATGGTGCCCAAGAGGAGTTAAGGCTCAAGAAGTAGGCTGGTACCCATTACATTGCAGTGACTATGGATTTAGCCAGCCTACAGGGATCTTATGAACAAAGCAGAGTCAGAACAAGTGTCTAGTCTGACCCCACAGCTGTTGATTTCCCTTTACTGTCATTTAGTCAGATAAAAGAACCTCAAATTCCAGCTATCAGCCACTTCAGGGTCTACCTAAGCAGCAGAAAAATTAGAAACACTTGCATTTCCATCCCTGACCCATGCAAATACACACTATCAAGAGAGGGCAAGGAAGAGACAAGGATATAGCTCTGGTCTATTTTACATGAAGTCATCAGACCTGGAATAACGAGGAGGAAATCCACCCCATTCCTGCTTCCCCCACCCCCGCTGAAGACACAAATATTTTCTTTTTGCATGATTCTCTTAGAACAACATAGCTCCCAACGGACTCCATGCTATGGTTTGGTATGCCTAAAAGGCACGAAAAGAAAAATGTGGATTTTGCACTTAACAAAAAAACAAAGTACATCTTCTGACAGGCACCATTGTAGCTGTGAAATGTGAAATGAATTGTATATGTTCATTACTTCATAATAGAGTGCAAAAATGCTCTTTGATGTTTTTCATCCAGAGTTCAAAATGTGACAGTAATGCTATATTGTTGAATTACAATGCTTATCAGTCAGATCTGCTACTGTTACATCCACGAGTAACTCCTATATGTATATAGATGTATATATAACCTCACTGAAGTAAGATGGCAGAACCAGGCCCTCTTCATATCCAAAAGAAATTGTGAAGTGTGATTTTTTTTTAATTGGCTTCTGGGGATGTTACCCAATTATCTGCAATTGCAGGTTACATATAATATCTGTATTATTTCACATAGTGCAATATAAAGGAACTGGTAGGAAATGTCATTCAGTAGTTTAGAGGAATGCTGCTGGGTTTAATAGAGGATGATTGAAAGTGATAAATTTGATAAAAGCTGAATTTTGAGCACACCAGTCCAGTGACCCAAAAGTGAGGAAAACAGAAGGAATTGCACAGGATGGTCTTTTAACAAAGTCAATTTTTCCTTGCTCTTGTGTGAATCGCCTCTGACAGCACAGCCATGGAGGGAGAGAGGCAGTGGGAGGAGGGAGAATTGGGCAATGGAAAGGGAGCTGTGGTTAAGGCAGTGGCTTTGGAGACCATCTGATTGGATTCCTTTTCTGTCCCTGCCTAAGAAAGTCATTTAGGAGCTGTCTGTGGCACAGTGCCGTTCTGCATTTAGTTTGGCTACTAAAAGCAGCTGCTTTCACTGCACTCACTGCACTCACTGCGAGTAGAAGCGGGCAGCTTATCCCACAAGCTCCACGTTCTCTGTCTGTGAAATGGGAGGAGTAATATTTCTTTTCCCTCACTCTGCTTAGTGCATGCCATCTTCTGTCTTAGCGTGTTGGTACTAACAGGAGGCCAAGCTCGTGGGTCCCAGTCATCTTTGGCACCTCTTGGCAGCACTTGGTTTTGCTCCAGAAACAACTGGTATTGGAGTCATCCTGATTTAGTTGCCAGAGGCAGTGTACTTTTGTTTCGCTGCTGCAGGCTTGCTTCTGCTCGCCTATGGAGCCAGTGTGTAGTTGATCTACCAATTAATCTTATGCCTGATTGCAGTGTTTGTTGTAACTTTTAGAATCCCTTTAATCACTGTGACCAGATCCTTGTTTATGCTGTAACCCTATAAAAGGAAACAGCATCCAGCCACGGTTTTCTTGCTATCTAGTCATAAGGGATAGAGGCAAAGACTTGTCTTGAATAATATATAAAATCTAATTTAATATTAATTCTGTTGTAATATTTAATTCTGGAAGCATATATGGAAGCAAATATTAATGCATTAGATTCTTCGAAATGATTTAAACTATTTTTATTAAACATATTAAAACTGTAAAGTATTAAGCTTTAAATTTACAACAGCTATTCTTAAAAATTAATGATTTATTGCTAGGTGTTACTGTATTATTAAAGTTGCACTCATGCATTCAAAACTGAATCATCTTCACCTACTGCCCCTAGAAATTTCTTTAGCAACACATAGGAAACTAGGTGGAAAAGAGTTAAATACTTTTGTTATCAATTAGGTCAGCTACCCCAATTAGAAGTATCTAATCAAGTGATAAAAGAGTCTGTTCAGATTTTAGCTAGTTTTTTCACCTAGTGTTGAACTGATGCAACATCTGAATGTTGTTGCTCTAGATGAACTGGGGAAACTTAAAAAAAAAAAAAAAAAAAAGGACATGTCTAAACATGCCCAATGCAAATATTGTAAATGGAATGCAAACGCTAGCACAGAAAATAGTAGTTGGGCCTTTTTTCCTTGTCTTTCTGGTTTTGAACACCTAATGAGAGGAAAAAATTTCTTCATATGTAGGAAAACCTGCTGAAGAAAAACCAAACATTTTCCCTTTAACCCTTTGGAAGATAAATTTACAATTATGGCTTCAGTTAAAGCTGTAAGGAAGGGCTTTTCATCTTTTCAAGCGATGAAGTCCTGTCCTCAGTGTTGGTGCTTATGACTTTTTTATTTCTTTAAGTACTGAGTGGGGCTTGCAGGAAGGAAACTAAGACAGATGGGAGCAAGCAAGAAGGAACATGACTCTAGGGTTTACCGTTTAAGGCACTCACCTGCAGAGGGGAAAGGAAGAAGGAGAAAACTGTTATGTACTGGTCTCTCAGAGAATATCTGTGCCTTCTACCATAAATATCACTAGATGAAAACCAGAAATATTTTAAACCCTTAAACGTAAAAATAGAGCTGGGGGCGGGGGGGCATGGTCCATAAAGTATCCCCAGCTAATTTTAATTTTATCTTATTTTTATCTGTCTTAAAGATGAAGATTTATCTGTTTAAATACATGCAGCTTCTGTCTGATCAACATTCAAAATATTTCACTGGGATCTTTAAAAACTGCACAAATTCACGACGGAATGCAGTCTCCATCCATTTACATGTACAATCAACTTCCAGTTATTTAACTAGTGTCTTAGCAACTGCATCCTTTAGCAATACACATAGCAAATCGCAGTTCCATTTAATAAAAAGAACTTCTATTAATCACTCCTAAAGTCCATTTAAACAAGCATCATGTATTTCTTAAAAACAAGAGTATGCCATAAATGATAAGGTAATTATTGTGCATGTCTAATTCTGGATAAAGGACAGGAGTTACAATACGTTTTAAGATATAACAATAAAAAGTTAATTGAAATACTTTTACAACACTCCCATAATTCTTTTCCTTCCTTATTTATTATAAACCCACAAGCACCAAACCTCATATAAATTAGAGATTAAACATTCCTTTAATAACACAAATGGCAAGACTGTAGTATGTTTTTATCCAGTATCCTTTAATAGATAGTGAATTTGTGTCTAACAACATATTTGCTTATAACACATTAACATATCACCTAACTGACAGCCACATGGTTTGCAAATTAATTCAGTCTTGTTTCCTGTGGTACCTACTTTACATTATTCAGGGATTGACTACACAGTATGATTATTTTGTCCTTATTTCGGTTTGATGCAGAAGGTTTATTTCATTGTTGGCTGCTTCACAATGACATTCCTGTGAGAGTGTTCAGGTTGCAAACTATTCAGTTGTTTTATAGTGCCTTCCCAAACTGCTTTGCACATACTTCAGCCATTTTTACCTTTCTTTCCTGCTCTAGAGACACTGTGATTAGATGCTGCTTCTGTTCAATGTTAGTGTTCAGCCAGCTTCAGTCTTTTTTGTTTGTTTGTTTCTTGCTTGCTTGCTTGTTTGTTCCAGAAAAAAAACCATTGGCATTTTGCACTAGCCCTTTGGTAGGCCATCTGGTTGTTTGAGAGCCATGCTGAACTCCTGGATCTGTTCAGGATTAGGGATGGGGAGATGAAGCGTTAGAGAGTCTGCAGGGTCGAGAGCCTGAAACGATGTACTCCGAGGAGGCACAAAGGGCCGGGCTGTGTGAAGATGTGCATGGGGTACTGGGTACTGCCTCATTAAAACTAACAATATGAAAATGTCTTACAGAAAGCACGAGCCACCCATCCATGTTTTCATCAGCTGGGTAGAATTTTGCCTTAGGGCACCAGCACACTCCCCCATCCTCACAGAAGCAGCCGGCTTGAGTGGGGAGCAGTGGCAGCCGAGCCGCCACCGCCTTGCCTGGCACTGTCTGACAGCAAGCGATCCCAGTGTGACAGATCTTGACTTGCCTTTCCCTGCTATCCATTCTCATCCATCAACTATTCATGCAAGTTCCCAATTAGAGTATGGAAGATAAGAGCATTAATTGGCAAAGTCATATTCCTTAGAGTCTGACAATATTGATGTTACCCTTTCTGTTTTCAGGTAGGTTTTTGGCCTTTTATGCTGTTTATTATTTCTTCCATGTTGAAGATAGACAGGAATGGATAAGCAATGACTGCACCTTCTGGTTTGAATTTTGGGTCATTCTTTTTGGTTTAGAAGCTTTCTTTCAGTACCTTAAAACATTTACTTTAGAAAACGTTTAGTTTAGTTTTCCATTTTGCAGTATTTCCCCATTAAGATATTGCTCAGCTGAAGTAACATGGTTTAATAACTTCCCTAGAAGGATCAAACAGGCAAGACCTAGCTTTATTGATGATGATTAAGGGTGAGAATCATGCTGTGAAAGACTGACTAAGTGCTGTTATTGAGATCTGACAATTTTCCTGGAAGATGGATCTGATAACTCTCTAACAAGCATATTTCAGTGAAATGACCCAATTTTAGAAGATTAGTATATTTTCCTGAATTCAGTAAGCTTTTATAAAAATCTTATGTCTACAAATCTGTAGGACTTCTCTAAAAGGAATTCTAAAAAGGGAGACTCAGTAATACCTACCTGACAGCCCCAGAGAACTACGGTACAGAGGAGCATCCTATAGACGCACACTACCGTTTTATATTCTGGATCTGTGAAGACATGTAAGATTAGTTGATGCTGAAGGCAGGAAGAAATCAAGGTGAAAAAACAAGGATTCTGGGAGGTCAGCATCTGACAACATTCTTCTTAGAAAAGTTAATGCCAAACGAAACCTCAAGTTGGTCTTACTCTTGTGAGTAATTAACGTGGCCATTATAGCTAATAGTTCTTATGAGCTGGGAGAACTATCTCACTTGTATAAATTAATTACACAATATTTTGCAATTCTTATGCTGATAGAGATTAGTAGTTAGACATCAATGAGGATACAGGGTATAACAAGAATACAAATGAGAGTCGCAATATACTTGGATAGTGGATAGCCAYAGGCCTCATGAACGTGTATGAATACAGAAGTATTTTTAATAGATATGAGGTATCTTACATGGTTTTAAGTGTTTGTAGTTTGTTATTTTCTGCAGCCATAAAAATACTTTGCCTGAAACCAGTCATTTGGCACTTGCCCTTTTGTAGCTAATCCAGTGGAAGCTTAGCTGCAGGATTTCGTTCCTCTTTTATTTCCACAACACACACACACCCCCCTCCCCAGGATCCTTTTCACATCTGTCATAGGACTTTTATCAAGAAAATGGGTTTCTATCCCATATAACAAACTTYGGCAGGGCTAGATGGTGGCCCAAATCTTGAATTCAACGTGTAAGATGCTTCAACTGAGCCTGCATCTTTTCTTGGAGGAGGCAAGGAGCAGACGTTCAGGGAATAAAAGATCCCAGGTTATGTCCTAGGAAGAAGGAGGGAAGGCTTCATGCTCACCTGTGGCCCAGCAGAGCCCTGAGCTGCTACTGCTGTGGTGCCTGCATCAGTAGAGGGGGGAAGACAAGAGCAGTGACACAGTTACACCCTGGTCTGCGGCTGCCACTCTCAGAAGTCAGAAAATTACTCTCAATCCCAACTGGCTACTGAGTGTAGTTATCCCTTGGGGCTGCTAAGTGAAGACCAACCAAAATCACCTATACTAAGGAGTATCCCACTCAAATCCCTATCTTTTTAAAGAAAAAAACAAGTAAATAAAAGATGTATCCTGAGGTTGTTCCAACAGCATATTCTCTGTTTTCTGAATAATAAAGTCATGACCTAATTGTTTATTCCAGCAGCGGGCTAAGTTCTGTGCTGGTATAAATAGGTGCAGCCCTATTAGCAATAGCTCCTATTTAACTCAGTACTACTGGCCTTTAAAAGTTAAAAGGAACAAATTTGTTTATTGCCTTGGCCTCAGGTAAACAGAGCAACTGAAAATTCATAATGCAACCTAATAAATAAAGGCCTTCATGTTTGTCCTCCAAGCTAACGCAGGTGAATTGATGCTTTCCATCCTTTTCAACCCCCATCTAATTTTTTCCAACCAATAAAATTTTCATTATATTGTCCATAATGTTCCATTGATCCAAAAATGTTCTTTCCAGTGGTATTTCTATTATTCTCACTCTAGGCAAAGTCATGTATTTGAAGATTTATTCTGCAGCAGGACAGTTTTGTTTCAGTCTGTCCTTTGAAAGACATTGTAGTGCTAGAAAGTTCTGAGCCCTGAACTTTTTCATTTTGCTGCTAAGCACTGCATACAATTCCAGAGATGTCTGTGGTTCTTGGGTACTGGAATTTCATCATTCTAGGTTCTGCCTGCTAGTCCACATTTTCAAGTGGCAAAATAACTCCCAGTATGAAACATAATATTCAGTGTGATCTGAGTTTCTCTTATTCAGGCTTTAAGGAAATCCTTAATCTGCCACTTCAGTTTTTCCTGTCATTTGCTTCACTGTGTTGCTACATATATGACTGACTCATCAGTCCTTCTGATCTGAATCATGCTCTTTAATATGTGCATTTGTATCTGTATAAGAAATATTTTTAAGACTTTAAATATGTCTGGAAAACACAGAAGACAGTAGCTCTGGAAAAATAATTTTAGGAGATCCAAGAAAGATTTCAAGAACCCAGACAGCTGCTTTTGCGTTTTATTTTTCTGAAATTCTTAGTCTTTGGATTGGGAATTTTATGCTGTGTTCAGAATATCTTTTTGGGAAAAACAGTGTGTGTAATGGTGACAGAATCATTGCCAGATTTAAAAATAACCCCAGCAGCAGCAAAATGCTATCCCTTGCAATTTGTCTCCCTGCCCCAACATTCCTTATATATTTTCAGTTATCGTCATTCACAATTAAATAGCTATAAAATGAATTTTATGAGACCTTAATGTGCTTCTGAATGCACCAAAAACCATGTGGTGTATATCACATACACAGCTTGCTGAACTAAGGAGAGAAATTATCAAGTAAGTTATGTGGAAGCTTTCCATAGTCTCCTTATGTGACCTTGTACAAGGCCACGAATGTTTGAGGTCAGAGGGAACATAAATATTCATTTCTACGTGACTCATTCTGAATACTCCACTAGACAAATTTTAAAATAATTCTAGTTAACCAGCACTGAAAACATTTTGGACATTGATCATTAACGTTCTACATGTTGGTTTGGCAAAACAGTTTTTCCCAATGTTTTTCCTACCAGAAAACAAAATAAAAACTTTGATCAGACTGCCCCCTACAGAAAGTACAGCAATGCTTTTTTTAATACCTATAGTTTATTGTCAGCAATAAAGAAGAATTCAGAGGCAACATTTCACAATAGTGAACTCATCTATAGCTTCCAGAAAATAAACTAAAATTCGACTAATAGTTATTTTTCAAAATATTTTAAGTCCCTATTTATGGAGGTGTTTAAATGTGTCTAGATGGATATACATTTCAGAAAGTGTCCTTAAAATGCTGCTGTTGTACTGCTTCTAAAGTAAGAACAGAGCGTGGAAGCACAGGCCCTGCTAGTTATGCTACTGTGATTCTATATGCTCCTTGTAATTCCCTTTTTCTTGATCGTAGTCAGTTCCCCAGACAGGAATTTACTAGCCCACCCACGGCTTTGTTCTCCACTGGTATCAAGAGGTGTAGTTCCACTGAAATTTTACAATGACTGTCCCTGACTAGACCTAAATATGTATTCATTAAATGACAAGTACTTTGAAAAAACTAAAATGTAAAGTCCTGTGAAGCTCATGTTTTAAGTTTTCCTCCCATGAACAGATTAAAAAAAAAAGTACTGTCAATGGCTTACATGTCATGAGCATTTTCTATCTTTTCACTGTTCCCAATAGGTCTGTGTACAGCAGAGGAAGGTTTCTTATGAAACTTCATATAACTAGAAAGGAAGGTTTTAATTCAGCCTTCACCAAATATGTTTTCAGGAACAAGAGAGGAGGGCATTCAGATATTTCCAGACACTAGATAGGTTTAGGGTAAAATGCAAATCTGGGTTTGGGATGGAAAGAAATAAACGTACAACAGGCATTAGAAGTTCTGATTCCTGACAAAGGCTGTTATTTCTTCCAAGTAGGGGCTTATGTTTTACATATTTATACAAATACCAGCTCTGATAGATCCATTAAAAACCTGAATGTTAGCTCCAGAATCTTTCCTTATCAGATACTAAGTCCTCAGACTACATCAGGGCAAGTTTTCCATTTGGCAATGCCAGTCGAGGAAGACATACAGAAGTAGGCCATTTTCCTGATGGTTATGGATGAGCTGGGAAACACTGTTGTCTAAAAATGAATTATTTCAGATTTAATGGACCCTAAATAATAATAAAAAATTGTAACTTTTTTTTTAGGAAAATGTCAAAAACGTAACGCTGTTTTCTCCACCTCGCAGTGCTTTCCCCAGAGACTACCTGGCTTTTATGACATCCTATGGGATTCCAAGTCCCACCAGCTGAAAAGGGGTAGGAAGTTTCTCAGAGATTGCTGCCTTTGCTATTTTCTTTGGCTCTTGAGCTGTACAGTTTTTAAGGCATGCCAGATACTGGCTTCACATGTGATACTTGTCCAAAAAGGATCAGAGAAAACATTTAACATTTTCATTACAAATTTGGCACCCTTGAATATTTTGAGAAACTGAATTGTTCAGTTAGATTCTTTATTTATTGGGGAAGGGGAAGGCTGTTTCTTTCCCACCAAAAATGAAATACTCCATGGTTAAATCTCAGATCCCACAGTTAGGTGACCTTTTTTCAGACAGACTGTAAACCAAATGGATACAGATATTAGTCCCTTTCTGCTTTGTGAGATTGCTATCCTCTGTTTGGATCTAGAAGGAAACACCCTAGAAGTATAAGTGCTTATTTTTGTTTCAGAATCATTTTTAGCACCACTCACTGAAGTAACATCACAGCTTTTCCAGCTAAGTAAAATGAAGTTATCATATTGAGAAAAAAGGAAAACACTATAYTAAACATCCGTTGTCTTTCATCATCCATTAGGAAGAGAGAACCTGCAAAGTTTTTCCACCCTGTAGAAACTCAAACTAAGATTTTTAAAATGAGGATGATCATCATTAGGAAATTTGGTCAAACTGAAGAAAAGCCTGTTTGGATGTTTGGATGTTTGCAGCTCTGTTTCTTTAGTCCTGGTTAAGGGCTAATTTCTGAGGAGTGCTGAGCACCCTCAGTCCCCATTCAAAGAAGTTGTAGCTGAGGTTATTTGGCAACTGAAATGAAGACTCCAATGATTGACACAATTTCTTTCCTACTTGCACTTTTGTTATGAGAATGGGACACTTTAACGTTTATGATGATACTGTTATGAGTGAGTTTTTGAACTACATTTATAGTCATACATATTTTTTAGTCTACATATTGAATCTACAGCTTGCTCCAAAATATGGTTGAATATGTGATTCTGTTGGACATAATCTAACAAAACTCCAAAATTTTTAAAGGCAAAGTCTTGCTGCTTGATTTTTATTTTCTTTGAAACACTGGTTCATTTTCTGAAATTCACTCTTTTTATTTTCACAAAATTTTCACATTATATTTCTAGGTGTGGGCCCATAACTCCACCTATGTTACTTAGTGGCAGAGAAAAGATTTGGTTTAGAATCAGTATTGTAAGTATGTAGTAAAAAACCGGAAGGTTGAATTTTAACATAATACATAGAAGGTATTATTCTTCCAATAAATGTAAGACATTACATCAACAGAAACTGAGTCAAATAGCTTCCTTACTGTTGATCTTCTACCTCTAGCTAAATTTGCTACAGATTTCTTAAACTATGTTCCCACACTGTGTCCCTATCATAAAGTTTCTGTTCTAGCAGTCCTGCTGTATGAAGGACATGTTTTGCAGAAGTGGATTCTTTCCATCTTTCAGTTTAAAAGTGATTCTTGGAATCTCATAGAGGGCTCCATTGCTTTAGAGGCTGTTTATGCAAAAGTCTGAATTCTTGCTGTTCTTTGTGGTGAGACTTGTACCTATAATGTGACAA